>JAPYYV010012029.1:0-10498 GCA_030522625.1 Copidosoma aretas | reverse complement strand
TACAATTAGTAATATCCCAGCAAGTCGCTATAGGATGACAATTTATGTGAACCCATAATAATGTTATAAATAAGAAAAAATAAGGTCATGGGGCCAATTGCTGGGCCTTGAGAAGCAAAAACTGAATCTATTTGTTTGTAGAGTAAAAATCATTATCAGTTTGGTCGGGGGTTGGCGAAGCCCCACTAGTATATGTATATATATATATATATATATACATATAAGTGGTCACACATCTGAGGGACTTAGACTATTGTAGATTAGGCCACTAGAAACAAAATAAGCCTAAATACTAATAAATTAGATAAAATTTGCGTGACGCATGAGTTTATATAATTAGTCAGGCTTCCTGGACCACTGTGCAGCGGCTGTCATTTTTGTGCTTTTCGTTTACTTATTCGCTTGTTTACGGCAAAGGGGTTGATAAAATCGATCGAGAAAAAATATTCTTTTATAAAATAAACATTTAAGAAGGGAATAGGCCGGGTCCGACGCTAAAATAATGATTAGGGCGGTCGCTACGGCTTAAAAAGTGAAAATACCGCATCTCGGCTTCAATCGGTCCTACAGAAAACATTTTTTTTTAATTCATTAAAAAATCAGACCAATAAAGTGCATTTGGTTGAAAAACTTCCTTTAACATAAAAATTGATGTAAGTACGTACTAAACAATGGGTTCTTTGTAATTAACTGATTTTTTCATTTAGTTTAATATCTGAAATTTGAAAAGGTCAAATATATTGTCCATACCAATCGATTACTAAAGTTTTATCGCAATATTTTCGGCATGTTAAAGATTATAAGCAACTGAAATTTTAAATTAACAATGTTGCAATGGGTCGCAAGCAGCAAATTTTTTTATCGGACGTGCGGCATATTGATGAGCATACCAAAGACTACAACAAACTCGATTTTCATTGAATTTCGAGCCCTCAAATTGTTTTTCAATACTTTAATTAATTGGGCTCTTACATCTTTGCTCCTTGTTTAAGCAATAAAAACAATTTTTTTGTATTTTACAGTACCTATGTAGAATTATCGTCCAAACCAATTTTAATTGTCACTTTTTTTCTTTGAACTTAAGGGTTTTCGAGATAATCAATGGTACCCGGAAAAAAAGCCGGAAAAAAGTTATTATGCAATAAAAAACCATGTTCCCGATAAAGCTCATTGTCAAGACTTTTTTACGTCATTGCAAATGTTTTTCTAGTAATTGTAAGGCCGACTCCGTAATGATGTAAAGGACCGCGACTTTTTGCGATTTTAATGGCTTTGGTACCCTCACTTAATAGATCGTTAAAAAATCCTTGATTTTAGAAAACTTGTAAAACAAATTAACGACTTATGGCAAAAACCATCAGGAACAAGATATTCTGAGAAAAATTTATAATCTTTTTGGGCCTGATTCGCTTAGTATTCTTCGAAAACCAGCAAGTTGAACGTAACTTCGTAACAGGCGCCCGAATACGCACGGCCGTGGCATAGGAGCCTCCTTAACAATACAAATTTAATTCTTTCAGAACAGATATCGAATCAGAAAATAATCGTTACTATTTCTATGTGACTAAAATCTCCATATTTATCTTGAAACAAACTCGATCACAGGACTAGTGAAAAATTACATCTAGTAAAGTAGAAGGTGGTCTTTAAACTTTCAAATATCTCGGCGATCTATACAAAATTCGTCAATACACTGATCAAGTATCTCAGGAACAACAGCTGCTTGCCCCACTTTTACTTTTTTTTTTACGGTTTATTATGTGTCCTCTATCATCTGTACTAATTACAGCCTCCTGCACAACCACCCTTGCAGCCCCTTCTGTACTACCGACCCCGCAGTTCCCCGCACAACCTACTTACAAACAACCCCATCGCCTCCCCAAATTACTTACGTAATACCGCCTGAGCAGTCACCAGAGCCACTAACGCACCATGCACCCTTCATACAACTCCAGGGCCTTACTTTGTAACTTTTTCAGCTTCGACTTTCAAATTCTTGTCTACAAGACACTATAAGATGCACTTAAGAGGAAAATTGGTCTGTCCAGATACAAATATCCAAGAAAGAAAAGTTATTATTACGGCTCCCGATTTGATTCAATTTATTAAAGAATTTCTAACGTGTTTCAAACTTATAGGCTTTAATCTAGCCCATTGCACTATTCCCTGCAACCCACCGTTTTTTTACAATAGTAGTAAGAATACCACGGGTATCTTATGACTCACATCAATCTCCGGAGGAAAGTTATTGGATTTTTTATAACTATCAGATAATAAAGTTGTAGTATGTGTAATTTTATAGGACCTAATAATAAATTCATTGGTTTTTTTTATCTTTTTTACAAATAAAGTCTTTTGTGCATTATAAGGTCATGTCAAAATTTTGGATCAACTTTTTTTCTACCCGAGATTAATATTAAAAACTGTGATTTAAAAAAAAAGTTATACAAAGCTAAGTATGAAACATAGAATTAGTGTTATTTATTAGTTCCATTTAGTTATAAAAGTTTTTTGTAATTTTTAGAATTGGTTTACAATTTGATGGTAAAAATAGAAGCAATGAGAAAAAAGGAGATTAAAGAATTCTAGATGACCCTGCAATGTAGGAAAAAATATGAAATTCAAGACTAATATGTTTGTAGAACTAATCATAAGATAATAAGGGACAATAAAATTGGGGTAATTGTGAACATTTATTATATTCCAACCACATTTAATGTCCTGTGCAATTTTTATAATGGGCTTACAATTTTTTTTATGTAAATGAGTCTGTTAAAATAAAGAGTGTCTATTAATAAGGTAAATATTCTTTAATCATTTTTCATCACACTTTGCGGTAATAATTTAGGAGCGTTTTTTTATAGTGATTCCGCATTTGCCTCAGTACTACCAACAATAACACAACAAAAATTACTTCCAAGTAGAATATTTATAAACAACGTTACATTGTGGGCCAACAAGACGAAAAGGATCGCTCTACTTTTTAATAAAATCTCTTATAATAAAAACCAATTATAAAAAAATTTGATTATGTTATCAAGTTTTTTCTTGGTGAGTGTTTAATTAAATATATTCTATTGTGATAGTTTAGAAAATTCAAGTAACATCGTCAAAAACTGTCTTTTAAACGATCTTTTTAATACTTTTATTGTCGCTTGATTGCACTGAGAATGTTATTAGAATTTCTGCATCTAGAGAATGCTACATATAATTACCCATAAGAAAAAAGAGGTCAATTGATATGAAGACCAATTGAATCAAAACTTTGACCTTGAGATTTATTCAGTATCATTGAAAACGCTCAAATGATGGGAAATTGTTTTCTATATAATAAAAAAGGTAGAGAAGGATTATTTCCAGAGCATAATGCAATCAACGGTATAAAAACTCTTGTAGGTATAAAGCAATGATAACAACTGAAGACATTTCAAAGGCATGATGCAAAACTGTTTTGTAAGATTTTCTTAGCTAATAAAGACAACCGGGAATAACCTAGAAAAAATATCTCAAAAAGTAACGGTCAAATCCTAATGATTTTCATTCTACCGAACAGCTAAAGAACTGTAGTTTCTAGAAAAAGTGGTCCGAAGCTGGCCACCATAGTAGAAGGCTGTAAAATAATACAACCTGAAAAATGATGTTGTCGTATTAAAAGTTAAATAACTTGCTATTTTTGCTAAGAAATTTAATTGAAAAAGGTATACTTATCTCGAAGCCAATGCTTAACGTAAGTCTATGCTTAAAAATTCAGAAAAAAACGGATTTAATACGACTGACAACATGGAAATTATTTCGAGTGAATTACATAAAATAAATAGGAATCAATAAATTCTTTTAGATTTGACTCTGTATATAATTCAAAGTTGTGATAGTATGCAAATCATCAAAACAAATATTCTAATAATACAAAATATTTGAATAAATTGTCTACTAAAACTACTTAGTAACATATACTAAATTGAATCTAGAAAGATTAAATGATTTATTTAAAATTTATGTGATGCACTTGAAAAAATTTTCATTTTTTCAGCCATGATGAATTTACCATTAATTTTTTGTACTTTCAAGCATATATTTATGACAAGCGTGGCCTGGAATTTACGCAGCCACATTTTTATTAAATTTCTTAGCAAAAATAGGAATTTATTCACCTTTTAATACGACAATATCATTTTATAGGTTAGGCGAGTACTATTATGCAACCTTCTGCTTTGCTGGCCAGTACTTGGAACACTTTTCCATAAACTATAGTCTTTTTGCTGTTCGTTAAAAAAAATAATTAAGATGAGACGATAACTTTTTGAGATATTTTCTTTACGGAAATTAAAAGAATCTTGGAGGTTAGATTACGGTTATAATTTACTTATACCTGTAATGGTTACTATTTGTTACAATAATTTGCATAATACAACTACTCTTGATCATATACAGGATTGAACCTATACAAATTTATGGATTTTTTTTATTTTTATGTGATTAATTTTATGTGATTTGAATTTTAATACTACAATATCATTTTTTAGGTTAGGTAAGGACTATTTTGCAACCTTCTGCTACAGTGGCAAGTGTTCAGATCAATTTTTCCATAAACTACAGTCCTTAAGCTGTTTGTTGAAAAAAAATCAGCAAGATCCAGTCATTTAGTCTCAAGACTTTTTATTTACGGGAAAAACTGCCTTTTCCCACACTGTGCACCTCCCTACACGCTCCACGCACCAACTACCATACTTAAATAAATAAGTTTAAGCTTTAAAGCTCGATTTCTCAACTCAACTTTTAATATAAAGTTATTATTTTTTTTTAATAAACATTCTTTTCATCATTTGAATAAACATATACATTTGATTTAGAAAATATCCAAATTTGTTTTCATACAACGAAAAAATTATATTTGTAGGCTACAACCATGATAACGCTATTTTCTTTTCTACTGTTACTGAAAGCAATAATTGTGATACTAGATATAGATATTTTTATTGCGAATGTTAGAAAATTGACTACACTTTGAAAATAACACGAGAAGTAATTTTTCTCATATTTTTTGTAAAAAACAAACATCTCATCAAAGAATTTATCACGACATTTTTTAATACAACAAATTTACCATGCAACGACAAATGAAAGAGAATGTTGATGCTTATAAACATTTACCAGGAAAAAAAGATGTTTAACAGTGATAAAAAGTATTGAGAACGTAAAACAGAAAACTGTATGGATGATGCATTTTTTATCTAAAGACCACATATTATTATAATGAAACCAAAAGTAGAAATAATAGACGATAATAATTATGTGCTTCAAGTTTTTGCATTTTTTTCAACGGTAATAAAAATTAGATGTTTGAATTATTATAGTTTCTTCTCCAAAAATGGTTACCATGCAACTGAAACAAAAATTGAAAGTATTGTTTATATTTATGAAATGAATGCAGGAGTGACAGTTCAAAATTCGAAAAGCATTTTTGGAATTCTGTCAAAAAGCGAAAAATTTATATTACTTACTGGTAATAAAAATACTGGTAATAATAAAGTTATTGACTATCATAATAATTTTGATGTGCAGACACAAGATAAAGCTTTGATTGACAGTATTCCAAACTAAAATTTAAAAAATCCGAAAGAAACAAAAAATTTAAAAGGAAGTAATAAAATAACAGAAAACGAAAACCAGTTACTTGTAGTAACTATGCAATTTCTACTCAACTACAAAAAAAGCAAAATTGGATATCGGTTAAAACATTTTAATGAAGTTAATTGTCTTTGAAAGATGAGTCACGAATCCTTATTTTATCTCGCGATTATCTGAATGAAGAAAGTAAATAGTGATGTTGTAAGAAAGGAAAAATAATTTTACTACTACTGAGCTAAAATGACGATACGTCGAAAAGGTTATAATTGTGTTAAGACAGTTTATAAGATATTGAAAAATATTTTTTCCTTCGCATCATTTAATGCTAAAATAATACACGAAAAAAGATATCTATAGTTATATCTAATCATAATATAAAGTTGCCAGGTAAAGATTGCCGTGTTACGCCTAATAGTTTAAAATACATAAATAACAGCCTGCATTCTAACAGTAAACTTTACATACATGATGATGTCCATGCTATTGAAAATAGAGAAAAAGCAAATCCAAATTCAATTAAAGAAGACTTGGATATTTTAATGAAAATCTTTTACGATAATCCAATATCGAAAAAATATATTGACAGAGAATGATGAATTAAAAAATTTTCTTTGATTTAAAATATTTTTGTTACATTAAATGTGTAAAATCAATCATAGATACAAAAAGTCAGTGACAGCAGAATGTTGTGCAATAATAGTTTATAAAGATGTAATATTCGATAAGTTTCATTTATGCAACTTATCCAAAGAATCACCGCACAACGTTTTAACTTACACTTATTAAAATAAATTGTCTGAATTTTTTGAACCTATCGATTATCCATTCATATTTGTATCAAGAGTTTTCGGTTAGAACACTAACTTTTTCTAGATTTTGAATAGAAAAAATAAAATTGTTTTAATTTTACAATACTACGCTCTATCATACAGATAAAATCGGAAGTAATTTGATTCTTAATTAAAAGCAGAAAAACTCACACAATAATGATTTTTAAAAAACTTATATGATAATTAAATGTGATAACATGAATCATTCAAGACACAACCATAAAAAAATCATGAATTAAATATTACCATGGTTATTTAGACCATATTACCTATGATGCATTAAACATTACAAAAAATGTCAAAATGATGGATGCAGTGGGAATTTTTTCACATAACTTCCAACTAATACAGGTAAACCAAGATATGTACAACATGATAAAGATGCAATAGCAATAATGAGATGTCACGGACCCGATCTATTTATTATTGTTAACCGATTTATTTATACCTGCAAACCTAAATTACAATAACTATAAATTGAAATGGTATTTCTTAAACTTCGTTTCTACTCTCCATTATGTATTTCAAATTTTGTGCAGTCCGCAGACGGGCTATTAGGAGTTGGTTTCAAGGTAAAAAAATTAGATCTCCAATGGCGATGTTACTTACATTACAGCAACAAAATCATGATTTAAAAAATTCGCAATAAATTTCAAAATGAAATTTAAATACTAGAACAATCTATTTTTACATGTGTAGTAATTTAAAAAGATAGGCAATCAAGTAAAAATTTAACAAACTTTACTACTCCCGACAATGTCAAATAGTGTACAGTTTTGGGCCCAAAATTATAAGTTAAACAACAGCGCCTTTTAAAAATTGACACATTGGATATTATTAAAAATACTAAATACAGCTCAAGTAAATTAACATTAATTTAGAGCAGGAAAACTTGATGAGAGAAAAACTCACACAAACTATCAAACATGACTACTATACTAAAAGCAAACTTTCCCTCGAAGGAAAACAGCTTACTAGCAATTTCAAAGCTACAAAAATTTTTTTAAAAGAAAATCAAAATGCTATGTTAACTCAATCTTGTAAGGATAACGTTACTGCATGTTTGCATAGAACTAATCATATAGAATATATGGAAGCTATGTTAAGCGACAGCTCTTCGAATGGAAGTCTAAAGAAAAATCCTCTAATATAATAACAAACTGACGTATACACTGTAGATACCATAAAAACCAATTAACCTAGATAGACACACCACTCTCTAGGTGCTATGAAGTGCCAAAAATAAATAAACTAACTTTATCCTTCAGACCGATCATTTCCTCTATTAATTGACCCACTCACTACTTAGCTTCTATTTTAGTAAATAATTCATCACCTTGTTTCGAACCACCTAAGTAACATAATAATAACATTTATTTTCTTAAAGTTATAGAACACCTTGAAGTTCTAGATGAAAATTTTTTTTTTATTATTTGATATAACATCATTACTTACTAATATTTCTTTACATTCCGTTCGTAAAAGTTTAGAAAAACGATACGATAGTATCAACCAGCATCCGTACATTCCATTTCACGAAAGAATATAAAAAAATGTATTCTTGTTTAACGACGTTTACTTTTCTTTTGATAATAAATTTTACAGGCAGATTTTTGGTAGCCCCATGGGCTCCCTTACATCGCCTTTTTTTGCAGATATAATGGAGAATTTGTAAATTCAAGCCTTACGTAAGTTAAAAACTAAGTATACATGTACTGCCCTACTCTATAAAAGATACTGAGATAATTCTTGTCCATGCATACATAAGAACGATGTTTTAAAAATCTCTAATAAAGAAGATTTTAATTTAAAATTTACCTATGAACTTGAAACTAACTGTACATTGAATTTTTTAAATTGAGTTAAGACAATTCCAAGATATTTTCTGATTGGTTTGTAAAACCAATATTTTCCAACATAATGGTAAATTTTTATTTATAGTATCCCATTTCACTAGAAATCAATACTTTCTTTAATTAAGTAGACCGAGCTATTTTGTTATCTAACAAGAAATAATATTTTAAAAAATTAAAATTTGTTAAAAAAATTTTGCAGTAAAATAGCTATGCACAAACTTTTTTACAAAAGTATATGAAAATCAGACTTAGAAATCCAAATAATAATAATCACAATATTATTCATACCCGATCTAATACATCTGACATAATAAATATCTCTGTCCCCTTTTTTACTTCATTCTGAAAATCATGCACTAGATGATTAAAAAATCTGACGTATAATGAGACCCCCTAATTATTAATAAGCTATTACATTAAGGAAGGAAAAAATCAAAGAGACAGAACAAACGAACGTTGTACATAGTTTCAAGTGTAATAACTGCCCTTTAGAGTACGTAGGTGAAAGAAAAAACGAATTGGTGAACATACAAATCGTAAAAATGAGAATTCTGTAGGCGCGTTGGATTGTAAAAATTTCAATCTCAGTTTTAACTTCAATTATTTGAAAAATTATTGACAATAAGAATATTTATCACAAGCGATGTTCCAGAATTTCCAAAATGTTATTTATTAATTGTACTAATGATACTTTAAATGAAAAGAAAGATGGCCAATCGCTTACCTCCATTCACAAGCCTTTAATGTGTGCACTGAAATGCTAGAACTTATTTACTTTTATTATTATAGCAATTATTGTTATTATTGTTATGATAGTTATCATTATATTGAATATTATTATTGTTATTGCTTTCTCTGCGTCATACATATCCATTCTTAGTTAAGGAGTATTCTCTGTAATGCTAACTACATATGAGTATCAATGTACCTTTAAACTTAACTACTTAATAGTATAGCCCCTTTCTGTATTTAAAATATGGAATTATCTTGTATATATTATACAATAAAGTGAGCCTAAAGATGTTGGCGTTAAGTCTAACGAAACGTGGCGCATATGTAACCAACATCACCATTGGAGAGTTTTTTTTTCACCTCGAAACGAACTCTCAATAGACTGTGTGCAAACTGCACAATATTTCAAGTTGTAAATTGGTTATATCTACATTTTCTGCTAATACAACACCTAATTATAAACTAAATATTATAATTAGACTATTCCACATAAAATTACAATCAATTTAAGAGGGAATCACTAAGAACAATATTTTTGGTGAAGTATTAGCCCATGTTTATACTATTAAATTAAAAAACATCTACTTCATGCTAACGTGAGTAATATTCAGTCAATAGAACCGGATGATATTGACAAAATCATATCTGCGAGAATTTATTCACATAATAAAGCATTAAAAAATAAGTAATCAAACATATGCAACATGGTCTACATAATATACACAGTCTATGTTTAAAAAAATGACAAAATTTATAAAAATATCACTTTAAATATTTCAATGGTTTTAAAAAAAAACATCAATCTTGAAAAAAAACATCAATCCGGAACATACAAGGTGGAACAACATTTCTAATAATAACATTCAAGAAATTGAAAACAATTATGATAAAATAGCGGACAATATTGATCGTACCATACAATAAATATTTAATAATGAAACATTCATTTCATACAAACATTAAATGGTGCGCATTAATACAAAGCATTACATACATTCACAATTACATTCATAAACAAAACCATACAACATTTTGTTAAAAACAAAAACAAATCCGGAAGACAAAGTTTATGATGAAATAAGTAAATATATTGTGTGATTGATTAGCCGATCCATCTTAAGAACAAACAATGAATAGTTTTCTGTAAGCGTAGAAAACTTCTCGAAAATTTCACAAATAATAATATAACTTCAACTAGATGTGTATATATATATATATATATATAGATATATATATATATATATATATGGGGCATTCTTTTTAATATTTGACCCCCCCTCTGTCCAAAAATTGAGGCATTAAAAAAAAATTTTTTTGTGCTTATTTTGTAGGTATTGGACTACACTTTTTGTCGCAAAGTGGCTCTTGATAAAAAAATGATATGACAAATGACAGATGTAGGTTATGTGACGTAGAGTTGTGCAAAAAATTTATTAATGCAATCATATAAGA
>JAPYYV010012028.1:0-14784 GCA_030522625.1 Copidosoma aretas | reverse complement strand
TTGCAACCACCTTAGATGTCTTCTTTGCCTTTTTTTTACTTCGAACTTTCTTTACACCAGTATTACCAACTTTTTTTAACTTTTCACCATCTGTATTTTGTCTCCTTTTCTTTTATTTCAATTGTATTCTACAATGTCTAACTAATTGAAAAAAAACAGAAGTTTACAAAAAATTTACTGTAAATTAGGAAAAATTAGTCGTAAAGATAGTCAACGCTTTCCGCTACATGTTACGCTGTATGTTCCAAGGCAACACACCATTAATATTTTTTTATTAATATTTTATAATTATTAAGGGTGTCCTCATAAAATGTAATACTTATTTACATACTCATAATATAATATAATTTTTTTCAAAACATATAATAATTGATTATTGTATAAATATCAATGAATTTGGAAATGTCTCAATAACTCGGACATACGTCTCACAATACGGACATCTACCTTACTGTCAAAATTTTTCAAATCAGAACCATATTTTATCACAATCAGTAGAGAGATGTCTGAAAAATGACTAATAACGTATATATACATACATATATAAATACATCTATATAAACAGAAGTGCAGCTACAGACACATAAGAATTACCAGCTGTTTCTGTGCTGATAAGTATAAGAATTCATTAAAATAACAAAAAATTTACAGCCGTTCATATAATTGCTGTTATTTTAATGTTTGTAGTGATATGTATGAAAATAAAAATTAATTAAAACCTTGATATTATTGAAATCGGTTAAAGCAATCATGAAATATGACTGATCTTATGCAATCCCCACTTACACCCACGCACACCCAGCTAGTGATTTTTTTAAAATTCCATCTTGATACGTTTTTTTATGTGTAATCTAATTATCTTTCAGAATTCCTATCGTAAAATATACTAAAACAACAATACTTTACAGAAAACATGGAGTTTTTAAAATAATAAAAATTAAAATTAAAAAAAAAAAGTGTATAAACTTTTTTCTCGATAGGGTAGTTTTATTTAAAAACAAAAAAAATCTTGGCATTATTAATATTGTCCATAGAAATCCTTAGATATGACTGATGATATAAATTCTCTATTTACACCTACGCACACCGAGCTACTAAAATTTTTTACTTTTAAGTAAATGCTTTCTTATGTAGAATTTAATGATTTTTTAGAATTCTCATCGTCAAATATTCTGAAATAATAATAAACAGCTTAAAAATAAACTGTTCCAAAATATCGATTGCAAACAATCGATAAAATCTAAATAATAAAAAATTGACGGCAAAACTCTAATTTTTTTCGGTAATGATAGGAATTTAAAAAACAAATAAGCCATTTTGTATGAAAATCAGTTGAGGGAGTCCCGAGATATAACTGAATAAATATATACACACAAAGATATACACACACACACACATACACATACAAACACACACACACACACACACACAGACGGACATTTTCCAACAATGAAGTATTTTGACTCTAAACTTCATGAAACGTGTTTATGACTTGTTTTTTTTAGACATGTGATTTCTCGTCAAAATAGTTATGCAATTTATTCATTTTTAATCATGCATTATTTTCGAATTCATTATATGTTATTGGGAAAAAGTAATTAATATTTCAATAATTTTTTTATGTCATACATTATATTCTCATTTTCGGAAACATTTAAGTCAATATAATAAATTAAAAAAATCAAATCGAGTGCGTCACGTGTGGCACACCGCAGAAGTAAGAACTTTGAAGATATTTAAAGTATGTATATTTTGAAAAAGAGAGCGAGAGTTTGTTGGTAAAAAAGTAAGGTGTCAAAAGTTAAGGAGTTATTGAAACGATAAGTAAAATAAAGTTTATATAAAATGCAATTAGTTTATTTAATAAAATAAATGAAATTGTTAACAATTGTATAAGATCGTTACAAATGTATAAGTTACTAATTGAGAAGTAATATAATTATTATATGTATGTATGTATGTATTTAGTACATGTATACAAAAACCTTCCTATATGGCTGAAATATTCAAATCATTTATTTAGCTCGTCAGTGATTGTTTCAATGTTTTGTACAGGCTTCATTGCAAGCATTTCTAATTTGTCTCCTTGTTGAACAGATTGCTTAGAAAAACTCAGTTTATCGATTTTATTAATGAAACAATAGGCTTATGATAACTGTAATATGAGACAAATGTTCGTGCCTCAAGTATATCATAATGTGATCTTATAATGTCATAGTAATCTTCGTTAGAGGCCATATTATTTTTCCGATAGAAGGTGTCAAACTCTTGATATTTATAATTCTCTAAGTTTATCCTCATTTTTTTATAACGTGATGCATAATTGTTAAATTCAGGCTCAAATTTACCCATCGGCGTCAATGTAATAGTTCCTCGAATAGGCATGAATAATTCTATATATCTATATTTCTTATTTTCTCCTGTATCAATTTTTTTATAACCATAAAATGTATGTCTATGCACCTGCAGTTTAATATTTCCCGATGTCTCAGTTGTTGAAACTGGAATAAGTTTATCAATCAAATTAATTGCGTCAGTCGTATCCGAACCCATAATATCAAGCGGCATATTGTCCAGCCATATAAGAATATATGCATGTCGACTACCTCGGTTTTGAAATCAATTCGCTTAAAATAGTCGACTACTCTATGTCGATTGAATGGGCTTTAGATTTTTGACTGTGAAACCTGACGTATAGCATTAACTAGTTTGTTTAAAAATGTCATAAGTAACAGCATCGTCATTGACCAACGTACCTTTTTCTATGAACGTCAATTGGGATAAGGTATTATCAGAAATATGTTTACCAATCTTTTTTTATTTGTAAAGAAATTTTAGTAAACTGGACTAACCAATTTCATTTGCGCTAAGTATTAAAAATGCAGTTAGTTTTTCTTTCGGTCTCAAAGCGAAAAAAGAGCTTTTTTCCTGTGAGCCCGATACTAAGTAGAGTTTGGTATAGATTTTTAAAAAGCTAGCTTGCTGTTCCTGCACGAATAAATGTATTATTTAGACTGTATTCGTTTACAAGTAATATTCATGTTTTGACCCACATGTTCAAAAGCTATAGTCAAGCAATCACGCACCCTTATCCTCATAATTTCCGTGCCAATATATAATAAATGGTAAGGTGTAACAGCACGAAAGTTTGATCGGCTTAGTTCACTGGAGGCTTATACTTTAAAATAGAGTTACAGAGTCTCTGCCTTTAAATTTTCTTGACTTTTCTAAATAAATACCTGGAAACGCAAGCTATTCAGCATAGTCATCAAAAAGTAAACTAATGGGGGCATTATGTTATCCCAGCGCAATTTGTAAGTACTTTTCGTCATTCAACATTATAGCATGTTGCGAAGCCATAAGACTTTCCTCGATGGCAATTTCTTGACTTATCTTGATCTTGCCCGACGTTAAATAATTTTCATACAGTCAGTCAAGCGGTTGATGTATTAAATATTGTAGCCAAGGCTGAACTGCTCTTTTATTGACTAGGCCTGTGAAAAACTCAATTTATGTATCTTTTTTCTGGTAATGTGTACGTATACGCAATGGTTGTCATCAATGTTTCTAGGAAGATGATTTACCCTAGTATTTACAGATACGGGAACATTGATCATAAATATTGTCTTTTCTATGCGCGTGGCGTAATGTACGAATTTACATAAAGGATATTCTGGGTCCAAACAGCCTTTTAGTTACGAAGTAAAGCAAAGGTAAGTGAGTTAGCATTGCTGTATATTGAAATCCATTGTGTATTACGAATTTATTCTAATGGACTGCGAGCACTGGCAAATATTGATAAATAAATTTCGTCTTCTTAACACAGGGAGTAAATGGCTGGAGTAATTTCAGTAATAAATGTGTATATATATACAATACATATATCTTCCTATATTATATAGTTGTATGAACAAAAGTTAGTCCCAGCTCCCCCTCGCTCCCCCCCCGCGCCCCCTTGACTCTCCACAGTTTCCCCTCCCCCTCGTCTCCCCCTCAGCTTCCCCCCATCACCTCATAACCTATTCCACAATGCACACTCACACATGCAACTTTATTATAAGTTCAGGCATTTGAATTATTAATTTGGTTTCATTTCGATTTCTCCCTTTTACATGTTTTAAGATTAACATTATATTAAAGAGAGCAGTGTTGGCTCGGTGGTTAGCGTGCTAGTCACAGAAACAACACTGTTACAGGGGTCGAGTGGTTCGATTCCCGGTGAAAAACACTCAGTTTTATTTCGAAGCTGTTTTCATCGGCAAAAGTATCCTTGACACCGACTGTATACACTTCGCTCTGCGAGCTGTTTATCAAAATGTACCTCACCGCACCAATATTGTAATAAACCGTACCGATAAAAATAACGATGTTAATAATAATACTGCAACGAAACTATTGTACTCAATACATGTAACTTAACCACGTAAAAAATGTACACGATACTGAAAATGTTATATATAATGTTAAAATGTGCCTTATACGAGTAAGGCTATATGTACTTAGCTTACAATAAAGCCTAAAAATAAATACACTACGTCAGTAGGTATTTATTTTATATATAAAAAAAAAAAAAACATTATACTAACAAATGTACAATAAAATAACATGAGGGTTTAAAAAAGTAGCTCAACTACCAAGATAATAATTCTATGATATATATATATATATATATATATATATATATGTCTTCCTATATTATGTAGTTAGTTTGTGTGGATAATGAGTAATAGCCCACCCATGCCCCCCGCACGTTTTTTCGCATGCTCAAGTAAAGTAAAATTAGGGTAAAAATATGCTAATTTTATATAATTTTCTATAGAAAGTCTACCACGCCTTTTTAAGAGCAGTGGGAGCGGCATCTCTCTCGTCATTCTTGGAATCTTTTAGAAGAGGGCACGGACAAGTGACATGGAGACGAAACATCCCATCCACATCTGGGTGGACTTCAGTGATCTTACCTTAGGGCCACTTAGAGGGAGGATAACGGTCATTCTTTAAAACGACTAGTTGCCTGAGCTTGAAATAGACAGAGTTGTCACGCCTCTTGCCTCTTTTTTGTAAGTGCTGCAAATATTCGTAGGACTAGTTTTTCCAGAACTGAATCTTGATACGTTGGAGTCTGTTATTCGATGAATCAGTATGGCTGGGGATTCTTAAGAAGGGATAAGTCCTGATGCAGATGAATTAAGGAACTTATATGGAGTTAATACGTTTAGGTCATGTGTCTCAGAGGACATTGGACCCAGCAGACTAGAGTTGAGACAGGCTTGAATCTCCGTTACCCGTCAAGAGTTCTTCGAATGTTAAAATGTGTTCTGCCACGGCTATTTGTAGATGATGCTCAATGGCCTTGACCCCTGATGTCCAAAGACCTCCATAATGCAAAGTGGTAGGAGGTATACAGTGACATTTAGTCCCATCGTTGGCGAGGTCTCCAGCGGTGTCCGTATAGTAAGTCGAAGCTGCTGAAAACATGGCTTGTAATTGCTTGTCAGCCCGTTTAAACGTCGCGTTGTCCCTATACAAGAATCGGCACACCTCTCTACGGCTTGCAAATCTCCGATAAGCTGCGAATAACGTCCCTGAAGCTAAGTCGCCCACAAAGTCTAAGTGAATTTCTCGCGTGACAAAACACACAAACAGTACGATGTATCCCTTAGAGGAACATAGATCACGACCCCTTGACATTCGGACTAGTATAGGATCAGCAAAATCCAAACTAGTTGTAAAAAAGTAGCGAGTGTACTGGGAGTAGTACGTGAGGCTAGTAAGCCACCCAGTAATTGGTGTACTAAACGAGGCTTAGTGTGTTAACATCGTACACACTTAAGTATTAGAGTTTTAACTAAATTATCCCGGCCAAATATCCAAACATCATGCATTACAAAATTTTAAGTTGAAGTGGGTACACCGTGAAACACGGTGCAGAGAGCGAAATGTAAAAATAGTCAACTTAGTGGAAAATTACGTGGTCAAATTAGAGGTTGTTTTCGATCGAAATTTAAGTGCGACAGTGAGAGACACCCCCTAACTCGTAACAGGCCATCATCATTAGATAAAACAAAGTTTAGTTTTAATAAGGGGTGACTCTGTGGCAGTGGTTTGATCGTTTTAAATAATTATATTTCTTTAGAAAATGCATGTGACTGTGCCAAACGTACAACAGCAGACCGGACTCAGCGCGAATCTGCTGTGGTCAAAAACGTAAGGGCGACATTAGGACCGTCCCTAAGAAGTCTTTAGGCAAAAATTGGGCGCAAAGTAAGCTATAATTCGAATGAGACGTGTCAGACTAGGGAATCGCGTAATTAAATGCGGTTTTTCTAAGATGGCGCGTGCATGAATAACCTTAACCTTGCTAGGAGGTTGTGGCTATTAGTCTGCAGATCGAGACAGCCAAGCTGTACAACGCCACCACATAGCCCTCTCTCTTAACTTGGATGGTGTCACTCCACAAATGGCAAGGTCAGTGGGATTTTCTTTAGTAGGAACATGCCACAAGCGTGCAGAAGGAGGTTCTGTTTAGATGTAGGAGACTCGATTTGCCACGAACGTCATCGAATAACACGGGTTCTTTACCAACTAGTAAAGCTCAATCTGACTATCAGACTACAAATATACAGGTGCATTAGCGTAAACCTCCAAACCCTTCAAATAACGTACTAGTTTTACAGCTAACGCAGCTCCACACAGTTCAAAGTTGGGGACACTCACTGTCTTAACCGATGCGACCTTAGATTCAACGGAAAGGAGCGAAACTTGAAACTCGTCATCTCCTAATCAAACGCGCAAGTATACGACTGCCATATGCTCGCGAAGACACGTCGGAAAGCGCGTGAATTCGTTATCCGAAATCCGGGGCTAAATCCAACCGAGGATCTATCGACAGAGTTGGCAGATCCAACAGAGATTCACAGAAATCAACCCATCGACAGTAAACCTCGGGTGGTAAAGGTGTGTCTTAATCATGATTTAGTATCCAAAGGTCTTGCATTAAAATATTAGCTGTGATAATAACGGGAGTGACTCACCGAAGGGGACCAAATAATCGAGAAAAGCTAGAGAAAACCTTCTACTTAGCCACTGGTTGAGTTAAATTATCAATATTTTGATTGCAGTACGTGAACTTGTTAGAACTTGGATTCCGCAACACACCGGGCGTTTTAACGAAATCGTCGCGATCGAGTTGCTTTGGTTTTGTTACCTCATTTAGTTGCATACTGTTAGGGAGAGGACTAACGTCACTCGCGGCCCATTTGTTCAGCTCAATGCCAGCTGTCTTCAGAATGTCAATCAGCTTGGATCGCTTACGTTGTGCTCGCGGCAAGTCATTTGCACCAGTAAAAATGTTATCTACATAGATATTATTCATCAAATCACTTGCACCGAGCGGATATCAGTCCTTTTTGACCTTTGCTAACTCTGTAAGAGTACGGATTGCTAAAAACTGTGCACACATAGTACCATAAGTTACAGTAGTTAGTCTATAGTCAATCGGTTTTTATATCAGGACCAAACGATTCTTTGAACATCTTAATCGCAATAGTCGACGCCTCTTTGCCTGAACATTTTGACCGTGTCAGCTGTAAAAACGTGTCGATAACGGCGCCAGTTTGTTATAATTAAAGCCTAATCACCTTAAAGTGGGTTTCCACACACTCAAATACCGTTTAAACCAGATTGATCGCGAGTTTTACGGGACGCGTCGTAAACAACGTGCAACTTCCATATTTCCCCTGACGACTGTATGACTGGGTGATGCGGTATATACTACGCACTGGAGTTCTCGATTTCCAATCGATTACCAGGTTTTATCTGACGTAAGCTCTCGTAGGTTTGCATTAATTCGCGTTAGGCGGTGACAACTTTATGGTTACTTGCGAAACGGCGACGTATATGCGCAAGCGTACTTATTGCCATATTATGAGTCTCTGGCGCTGCCTTAGGGAGTTCTGATTTAAACAAAAGTTTAATTATGAATCGACCAGCATTATCTCGCTTGTTAGTAACCACAAAAAGTTTTTCACACGCTTTATCCTCGGGCCTTATTTTTTTAACGAGTGGTGCGATCTCTTCAAGATTCCAAAACTCTTTCAAAGATTTATCTAACTCTTGGTTCGAAAGGTACTGCAATAATGCAATATGTTTAAAAAATTTTGGGACTACATCTCTGCCTGCCGCGGCACATTACTCGGGGCTGGACCCGAAATGATTCATCCAAGAGTGGTGTTTCGAGCAATGAGAATCGATGGCGAAAAACGTCGGATACCAGATCGATGTAGTTGTCCGTAAACGTCGGCTCCTAGAATAAGGTTGACCGGTCAAGCTTACAGACTCGCGGATCATCAGGAGATAAGCTGTCAAATTGATTTTACTCGAGCTTTACAAGGTTGCAAAGCGATGGTTAGGCGGTAAGGCTCGATAGGATCAAAGCGCTAAGTTAAAGGGAAAAACCGGGATGTGTCAATGAATTTTAAGTGACTCCAGCTGACGACCGGGCGACTCCAGTTTTGCATTTACCAAGACCTGATAAAGTCACCTTAGCCTTTTTTCGTTTTAGTCCTCATAATTGAACGATAGATTTGGATATAAAGGTTGCTTGAAAGCTTTGATCTAAGAGAGCGCGAATACACGTGCAGGTTCCTTGCGCACTAACTTATTCTACTTGAGTGGTAGCTAAAGTAACCGGTCACCTTGTGAGGGTGGTATTTGCCGTGAGGGCTTAAAATGTTACCGTCTCAGCAGGTCTCTTGAGAAGAGTGACTGCTGTACCCTGCACACTAATTTGTCCCTGGTTCTGAAGATGTATTCAAAACATGTAACAAACCATGGTGTTTTCGCGTGTAAGTTTTGCATCTACCATTTGACTTGCATGATGTATTTTGACGAGGACCCAGACAGTTGAAAGAAAGGCGCGTAGCTTTGATTCCCTTCAATCGGTCGGTGGGAGTCTTTCCTCGGAAGCAAGGACATTTTGAGATGGCATGCTATTTAGGGCATAATATACAGCGGTAATTTTAAAATTGGGAAGCGTCACCTGGTGTCCAATATTAATCACTTATTTCCACCCCTATCTGGCCCTAACATGCTTAATTTTTGTGCACGTTTCTCCGAAAACCCAGAAATCTTGCTAAATTTAGGGAAATAACGTTAAATGCTATCCTTTTTACCCTCTGTGCTTATGCGTACTATTGGCTCATGATCGTGACTACTCAACTCAGATTTCTATAATTTTCTAGTCTCTGGATCCAGCTGTGCGCTCAATATATCAATACTAAATCAAACCAAATGTCCCTGTGAATAACTAGTAATTTATAATTGGTTAGGGCAGGAACTACTCTCTAGGATTAATCTACGAAGCCCTTTAATTCTGCGGCAGACCCATTAAGTTGACGGAGGTTGAACAAGGCATCTAAGTGATTGCTTACGAAAACACGCTGTTTGTCAAAACAAACCTTTAACGTCTGCCAAGTTAAGGCATAATTCGCACTGGTTATTGCTAGGTCCTTGATCAACTCAGTGGCTTGACTGACGAGACAGGATTTTAAATATTAAAGTTTAGTGACATCCGACAGACGTGGTGCGTCATGTACAAGTGCTGAAAAAAGACCACAAAAACTACTTCAATTCCCATAATGTCCGGAAAGCGTTGGCAAATCGAGCTTAGGTAGTTTCACGGTGTGTATAACGCGGTCAAACGAAGTGTGACTGCGGTTGGCTGCAAAGGACTTTTTTCGATTTCGCTTCATGCTGCGTCAACAAAGTTAATAAATGGTCGATTTTATTCACGTATTCACTTTGCATACGCAAAAACACTATGTCAATCACGTCGGCCTCTGATTCGGACTCGTCGCGAGAGATTATCTCTTCGTGAGTCTCACGTATCTTTACCCAAACAGAGTTGGCCGAGTCCATATTCGACTGTACTATATTTTTATTCGTCGTATCCAGCTCTTTAGTTTTTATTCGAGCCCCTATTTCTTTAATTTCTGCAATACGATTATTTTGCAGCGTTATAGGAGCTTTACTGCAATTGGCAGCATCGCGAGGATAAACACACAACCACACTTATTATGGCAAACTGGGGCAGTGCGAAAATTGAAGCGTTGAAAGAGAACAAGTATCCCCACCCAAGTTAGGACACCACTCTATAGTGCCACTTGCATATCTATGTGTATCAGCACAATGTCTGTATAACATATGTTTGATGCCGATAAACTTATTTTATAACTATCAGTATAATAAGGATGCTCATTATTACTATGAGTACGCTACCTAATCATTAAAACATCAACCTTATAGGTTGCAGCTCCATCACTCCAACCATACACTTCCTCATTTAAACACAACAAACTTTCCCTGTGTGAATGCATTCACCACTAATCTATATAAGAATCCTTTCTGACATAAACTTCGATGAGCTAAATAGAAGGCACATACGCATATATATGCAAACTCCTAAAAATGGCGGGCTCACTGATGCCAAGATGGTTTAGCCACAACGTCGTTCTTAATTTCCATATTTCGGTGGTGCAATGTTCCGATGTCTCGGACAACCTCAGCATGACACGGAAGCATACCCCTTGGAAAAGGCTGGTTCCATCGGAGATCGGCCAACAACACTCAAAGGGCCTAGCCAAGTCACTTCAAGTTCAGCTAGCCTTGACACGGAGAAGGCTCTGATAATGCCACGCATCAGCTTGGTTCTCCACATGGGTTTATTTGGGTAGCGTCCCGCTTATTTTTGAAAAGATCAAGACAGCATTGCTTAGTAATAAGATTTGGTGAAAATGCTCGACGGGCTTTAGATCAACTAACTGTCCTCGCTGCAGTCCTCTCTCTCTCTTTTCCGGCTTGCACTCATGTCCGCTGCAGACGATGGTGCCATGATGCTATGCGCAGATCTCTTGGCGTGCAATTTTTATTAATTAATCAACATAATCTTGCGTACTTGAACCAAACAGAATATTAGAATGCTCCTAGTGCATATAATCATGTGCAATTATCAAATCAATCGTTTCATATGCATTACTATCAGTGGTATCATTGTATTGGTTACATTTATTATCTGCAGCTGCCGGTACTCGTAATGATGTTTTATCCTTTGTCTTTTGAAGATTCCGGTACTATTATAGTCGCTAAATTTTTGATTGGGAAAGTATTGCACGAGATGTTGGGAATGCATCTCCCAGTCGAGTTATGTTTTGTCGTTGACACTTAGCTTCTGCTACTAAAAATTCATTTTCCAAAACTTGTTGATGCCCATCTTCACTAGCCATATCAGAATCTTGGCTACATCCTGTATCTGGAATTATTAGCATTTGCAATTATGTATCAGCTGCTTGCGAGACAGTCTTTCGACAAGCCCGATACTGTCGTTGACGCTCTACTTCCGATTTTAGAAGTGTTGTACGTGATGTTGGTGATGCATCTCACTGTCAAGCTCTATGTTGTCGTAGACACTTAGCTCGTGTATTTAAAATATTTATCTTAAAAAGTCATTGATGCCCATCTTTACTAGCCATATTAGAATCTTTGCTACAGTCAGCATCTACAACTGTTGTCACTTAGGGTGGTTTCGCATCAGCTGCTTGTGAACCAGCCTTTCTACTAGCACAATACTGTCATTGACGCTCAGCTTTTGATTGCGAAAATATCATATAGGATGTTGGTAATGCATCTCGCCGTCGAGCTCTATTTTGTTGTTTACGCTTAGCTTCTACTGATAAAAATAAATTTTTAAGCTTGTTTCTGCCCATCTTCACTAGCCATATCCAAATCTTGGCTACAGTCAGCATTTACCACTGTATACACTTGCGGTGGTATCGCCAAACCAGCCTTTCTACGAGCCTGATACTGTCGTTGACTCTCAGCTTCTGCCTATAAAAATGTTTTACGAGATGTTGGTGAAGCATCTCACTGTCAAGCTCTATGTTTGCGTAAGTGCTTAGCTTCTGCAATTAAAAATTCATGTTACATTGCTTTCTGATGCCCATCTCCGTCATCCGTATCAGTATCTTCGTTACACTCTGCATCTGCAATTATGGGCACTTGCAATGATGTATCGGCTGCTTGCGAACCAATTTTTCTATGAGCCCGGTAGAGCCGTGAACGCTTCATTTCTGATTGAAAAAATACTGCATAAGATTTTGTAATCTATCTTGCTGTTGAGCATGATATTGCAGTTCCCAGTCATTTGCTGCTTTTGAAAAATCTGCTGATAATTCTCTATGTTCGTCTGTCACATGTGCATATTCTGTCGACGTATCATCAGTTAGTTTAATACGCTCATGTTCTGGCGATGTAAGAAATCTTAGTTCTTATATGTGCCAATGAGTTTGACAAAGAATTAGAGCTTTGCAAGAGCAAGAAAAGACAAGATTTATAGAACTATTGTATTGCTCTTGAAAAATCTTGCCAAAAGTAGATCTTGTCTTGGTCTTGTCATGTAGAGTCTTTTCTTGTCTTAATCTTGTCTTGAACTCTTGGCTCAAATTCCGATTATAAAATAGAAAACTTACGTGCATTAAAAAATATACTAAGACAAATCTGGCGATTAAAAAAAGACTGTTTAAATTCTATATTATTATCTTAAACTATACTCTCAGCCAGTATCATATTACCACGCAAAGATCATGACAGTGTAAGTACGCTTTATCATTCCAAGCAACATAGCTCTTCAGTCTGTTAGTGTGTGCTTCAAATTGAGGTAAGTCCTTAGACAAGTTCGTCTTTAATTTTGCATTTCTTGTTATGTTTAAGTATAAAAAAAGCAATGAGCATAAAAAAATTTAAAGATTTGTATCACAATAAATATTACACTGAAATAGAAAAAAGCGTGTTCATGGACAAAGAAAAATCTAAACATACGAAAGATGACGAGAATTTCATGGATTTTGATTCTATATATATTAATAGCTCTGAAAGTTCTGATTCGTAGAAAACTGAATTGTCTTATTATTATCAAGCTCCGCGAGCAAGAAAAGAAACAAATATTTTAAGCTGGTGGAAAAATCATGCAGCCATTAATCCAAATGATGCTCGAATGGCTAGAGATTTACTTAGCATACTTGAACATCTGTTCCTGTTGAACGTCTATTTTCAGCGAGCTCATTAGTTATGACAAATAAAAGAATCTGCTCAAAAAGTAAGACTATGCGATCTTTAGTTTGTATTAATTCATGGGTGAAAAGTACGTTAAAATCATGGTGTAAATACATAAGGTAAAACCATAACCGATGTCTTTTTTCGTCGAGTTCTGCGCGTAGCCCCAGATGACGTCACGCATTAGTTTAATACGTATTGATCTGACGTCACCTGGGGGCACTTGCACGAATGCTAAGTTTTACTGCGCATGATCTCACCTTGTGTATTTATACCATGCGTTAAAATAGAAATTTATGAAATTGATTTTTGACTTAAAACTTTTTTTTAGAACGATTATGACCAAATAAAATTCTGTAATAAATTTTTCTAATGTTTTTTCCATACAAAACTTCAATATAACCTTTATCATGCTTGTTTTGTTTTAAAATTAAATTAATAATCAGTTCTAACTGTAGCTAAATAAACTAAAAAGTATACGAGAATCTTAACACGACCAATAATCTTGGGGACCTAGTCTTGGTATTGTCTTGAAATTTTGAATCATGTCTTGTCGCGACTATTGTCTTGAAAACCAAGACAAGACAAGACAATACCAAGAGTACTCTTGGTATCTTGCAAAGCTCTAGGAAGAATAGAAGAGAATAATAATTTATTTGTAGGGAGAGAGAGAGAGAGAGAGAGAGAGAGAGAGAGAGGGAGAGAGAGAGAGAGAAGGAGACAGAGAAAGCGAGGGAGATAAAAAGAGAAAGAGAGAGAGCGAGATACATAGATAAAAAAAGATGCTTACCTTTTAGTGTTTTTTTCAATATTTTATAAACAATTATCAATATCACGGACAATTGCTGAAGCCTATGGGATAGCATCGTCATCTTTTTCTTTATTACAATCCATGATATAAATATCACGCAACCTACGGCACCGGAACTCTTTGCACATGTAACGCACATATAACCTCTTCTACTTGAAGCACTATAATTAAAAATCACTCCAAAAACTTAATAACAGTATGCAGCACCAAACAGAACGTCAGGAGTTGCAGGACTGAACGTCGCAGCTTGTCGTAAAAAATAGACTATTAAGAAATAGAGAGATATAAGAAAAGTTCCTTCATGGTAACGTGCACTACACAAGAAGTGGCTATCATTCTGTGCAATATACACATATTTGCGAATTAAGTAAGGGAGGGTGGGGCACAATCGTTACCCCAACTGTTAAAGGATCGTGTAGCACATACAAGTAAAAGTGACTACTGAAAAAAAAAATTTTGAAAGAAAAAACCGTCATAAAACAAGCACATAACTTTTTAAGACGTTTTAAAAAATGTATTTTCTAAAAAAAAAAAGGCTGAGGTGTCTGAAAGCCAAGTTGTGCCCCACCCGTGGGGCGCAGTTTGGCAAATGGTGGGGTACATTTGACACGAAGATCTCATAATCTCTCAGATGGCTTTACAGACGTGTGTAGGAACACGATTAAACGTAGTTGGTAAAACAATTCTAAAATAATAATACGGGAAGAGTTGCTTGAGAGGGGGTCTTATTAGTGAATAATAATAATTTTTTTTTATTTAAAATTTTACTGTACGATACAGTAATGCATTATTACAATGAATAACATTTTTCATATATTTTAATGTACTTTCAATATTTATCACACTTTTAAGTAAACAACAAAATTCCT
>JAPYYV010012027.1:0-11552 GCA_030522625.1 Copidosoma aretas | reverse complement strand
AGGAAATATCGAAAATTCCGCAGTGGCATATTGTAGTGCATGCTTTTCTGAGTATCACCATATTTTTTTTTTTTTTTTGAGTAAAAACTCGCGGAGGGGGAGATTTTTTTCCAAAAAAAGTGCTTTTTGCCCCACTGTGGGGCGTGAGCGGGCGAGAGGGGGCCATTACTTCCGCCCCACATGAATTAACTATATAATATAGGAAGATATACAGTTTGAATTTGTATGTGCAGCATTGTAATTTAATTCAAATAAACGAGTTCATACATTTGGTCCTTCGAGCCGGATCGGGCATCCGGTGTCAGTTCTTTAAGGTTTGAACATCAAGAGTAATCATGTAACTAAAAATTGGTGCGTCCAGACAGCCACCTACTTCACCTTAGCCAGGTCTAAGTTTCATACTATCGTAAAGCAGAGTAGCCCTTCGCATATAATACTTACGATGAACAAGGGATTATGGCCGCCATAAGTCGTGCCGTTTGTGCGAAACGTTGCGTGGGAAGGCATCGCGACCGCCATGCTGCCATGTCAGCCGTTAGCAAATCCGAGGGGACCGCCATTCTCACTGAGCTGGCTGTTAGGCATACTGTGCTTGTCCTGTGTTTCAGTACGACCACCTTGCGGTCTGTCTCAGTAAATTCAAGGAAAATCGTCATTGCCACTAATCTGGCTGCTTTGCATACTGTGCATATATGTTGTTGATAGTCATGCCGATGTGACCACCACTTTGGCCACGCTTCGTGCCGCACTCAAGCATGTACGTTCTGAACCGAGCACCACGGCGTCTAGTTCACGAACAATTGGGCCGCACGCTATCTCCGCCTCTCTCCGCACATGCTTAAGTTAGAGTTGGTGATGAGGCCGACCGTGCACGTCAGTCAATGAGATTCCGCTCGGGTTGACGCGCGTAACATCGAGTCCATTGAGTGGACGTCCAAGTTACCGACCGTTATTCACAGGGAAGACAACGGCCCGACAGCCTTGCTCGCGACACAAAGATCTCTTGGCAAAGTCGTCACCCGATTCACGCACACGGTGTTGGACATCAAGGGCAAACAATGGAGCATGGGCCTTGTTGAGGTACGGATCAAGATGCTCAATGACAATTAGAAGGATTTTCAATTGAATCACCTGGAGTTACTAGTGGCTCCAGTTAAAAATAAAAATTCAATTAATTTTCAAATCTGCTTTGCTGGCATTTATTACAAGTATCAAAAATTATTCGATCCAATACCTTCTTAAGTAACTGTAAAGCGACAAATTAATGGTTTTAGATACATAGAGTCAAATGGATTGAAAAGAAAAATGGATGATGACAAAATTCAAAATGTTACTTGAAGCTAGTTTTCTAAAAAATAGTCAAAAACTAAAAAAATGTAGGGGATATGCAAAAACTAACTCCAAAGTTGATAAAAAAATCAAATAAGAAGTGATACAATGAATATGGTCACAGTTTTAACAGCCGTGCTACTCAGTCTTGTAAAAGTGCTCAGCACAAAGATGGTCTTAAACTTAGCAGAAGTGTAGCACACTACTCTACACTATGTGTGTAGTGTAGCCACAGGGCTCTTAGATGTGACTCGCAAACTTGCGGAAAAATTGAAATAAGTTATATCGGCCAACCGGTACAAACCCAGTAAGCTAAATCCCAAGCTTCGTAACCCAATAACTCGAGGGACAGCGAGTTAATATTATATTACTCTAATTAATTATTATAAAAATAACAGCATAACCGAAATACCAAGCTTTTTCACCCAGAAGCCGGGGGATAGCGAGTTGATAGTATTTTACTCAAGCAAAATATTCGATAGCAACGTCACCTACACACCTAGCTTTTTTAAGTATTATAATATAAACTCGCTGTCCCCCAGATTACTGAGTTAAAAAACTTGGGATGTAGGTTATGTTATTTCTATAATAATTTATTCAAATGTAATATTATCTCATAAAAATGACAATTTACCGGCAATGAACCAAATTTGCAATTGTTAAATATATTTATATAGTTCTTAATTCAATCCAAAACGATACGTAAACAATAGTATGAACTGTATTTATGAACATTAGTATGAACCAAAACTCGTGGTACTTGTAATAAATGCCAGCAAAGCAGATTTCAAAAGTAATTAAACTTTTTCCTTTTATTTTTGACAAATTTTTTTCAACCTTTCTGAGTTATTTTGATATTTTTGAGTTTATGATTTGACAGCCTATGATTCCCTATAGTTTTTATCCGATCTCTATGATCTTAGATTTAAGCTCCAACAAAAATTTACAAATTATCTCTCTCTCTCAAGATATTAGGTTTTTAACATTAAATACACAAAATTTTCTGTGTTAAGGGCATGTAAAGAAGTTGTACGTTCAAATTTTCGTTATACTTATTTAGAATATTATTAAAAAAGTTTTTTAGAAACTAATTTAAATGTTTTTTTTTTTTGTATTTTGAAAGAACATTTTTAATTTTTCTGCGTTATTTTGATATTTTTGAGGTTAGGATTTGACAGCTTATGATTTTCTATAGTTTTTCTCCATTCTCTATAATCTTAGCTTTAAGTTCCAACAAAAGTTGTGTTGATATCTTATCTTTCTTTCTTCTTGAGATATTAGATTTTCAAGACTTGAAACCCGAAATCTCCCACTGTACGCCACTAAAGGACTTAAATGCAAGCTTTTTTAGTCCAGGAGTTGGCCACGCTGGGCAATCAACGACCGAGGCTCTCGTGCACCTGATGCCGCGAGTAGATACTACCACGATCTGTCAGCGCTGTGCTTGCGACCCCTTGAGCTCTACACTTCGGCAGGCTGGCTGGACCCAACAACCTGACAGAACTGGGCTTAGTAGGAGGATCTCACCGATCTCCAGTTTGACCAGCCTCGAATGGTCGACCAGAATATTCTTGGAGTGGATTTATACCACCACCTTCTCCACCCGGGATATGTGCAGCATGGCGAGATCATCGGGAGCATACTGTCGCCGGCTGGATCCTCACTGGACGCGCACCTGGACGCTCTCATAGTGAGACCTTTGCGTACTCTACCAGCTAGGACGACTTGACTCTAGCCTGGCATGACAAGCTGGTCTCACTGATGCTGCGGTTCTAGGAGCTTGAGGACATCCCGCATGTTCACCGCTGCGCACCTGACGACTTTAAGTGCAAGTAGATATTCTCAGACAACCAGCGGGACAGAAGCCGATGCTACATTCTGCGCCTTCCTCTAAAGCGGGACGCCTTTCGACTCCTCGGCGAAAGTCTGACGAGTGCCCAGGCTTCGCTACAATCTCTGCAGCATCGGTTTCATCAAAATCCGGACATCGCGGCCAAGTATCAGAGATTCATGGACGAGTACCTTACCCTTGGACACATAAGAGCGCTGACCGACGATCAAGTGGCCGTGACGAATGGACCTGTGTACTACATCCCACACCACGGTATATTCCAGAACGGCAACTAAGGGAAAAAGCTGCACGCCGTATTCAACGCCTTTCGCTCAACCTCCAGTGGCTACAGTCTCAACGACATCCTGCATTATGGGCCAAGGCTCCACGTCACACTGCCGATCATCCTGTTACATTTGAGACGGCATCGTATCGCATTTTGCACTGTTGTCCAGATAATGTTTCGTCATATTTGTATTGATCAGCGAGACGTAGACCTGCATCGCATCGTTTGGGGCCCTGATTGAAGTGCATCGTCCCCTCACTACCAACTCCTCACTGTAACGTACAAGACCTCTTGCTCACCGTATCTGTCGCTGCGCGCCATTCAGCAGCTGTGCGAGATTGAGTGATCTAAATAAGCTGAAGCTGTGCCTATTGTCATGCACGCCCGATCCGCAAATTATATCCTCTCCGGCGCTGACGACCTCGACACATCGCGTTGGCTTCCTGATCAGCTCGTCTTACTCATGTAGGCTGGTGGGTTTCCACTAACAAACTGTGTGGCAAACGCTGCTAAGCTTCTGGCTAATTTTCTTGAAGAGGCTCGCCTTCGCCCAGCCTGGCACAAAATTAGTGCAGACGGGCTTGTGAGAGAGCTCGGATTTAGCTCCTACTTCAAAAAAATTACGTAATTCATCACGTCATTCATCACGTGTAGCGATAATATAGCACATTATATCATGTGATTAATCACATGATGTGCTAAAATCGTGTGATAAATCGGGTGATTTTTTACGTGACATTATCGATTTTCAATCGGGCTGCGACCCAGCTTCGGACAGTTTTCGGCTCACCCCTCCCCCCCTTCTTCCCCTTCCACGACTCAGGTCTAGGCTACCAAATGATCCTAACTCTCAGCCATCGCTCCTTGTGGTTGGCTCGCACCTGTTATCCTGAATGCCAAGCTCTTGCTGCAAGATCTCTGGTGCGCTGGTCTGAAATCAGACAAAGTCGTACCTACCTCCATGGCTCGCTGATGGACAAGTTTTGTCACCGAACTCCAGTCGGTGCGGGAAGTATCGATCCCGCGCTGGATTGTCTCGTCTCTAGGATTGGATTTACACCTTACGCCTTCTCTGATACAAGCCGCTGCGCCGTGTCATGAATGCCATCGTCTACTCCCGGCTCACGGATTCTCTCGGCAAAACTCATGCCACGTTTTTTTGGCCAAAACAAAGATCGAGCCGATCCGCAGCCACAAGCCAATAACCGCGCTGCAGGCGGACAACTCTGACCAAGCAGAACCTGCTGACAGCGCTTGCTACCTTCTTCGATTTTAATGCACGCCTTCAAGCGTGACTGGCACCACAAAATCGGCATAGCAGTGGCATCTATCATTGACATTACTGACCACCATTACTGGCCCGTAGTCGTAGCATAGCTGGTATGATCATATTTGGCCCAACATCTATGGTGAAGTATCGGTCCAATAACATAAGCTGTATTCAAGCAACATAAATAATTATACAGCGTGTTATAACCCTTCGTAACTCTGTATCATATGCTAATACGCTCAATAAGCGAGTAGCAACCTTAACCAGCCCTAGTATAGTCGCAATATTGTGCACGTTAAAATTTTTTTGCACTATGTTTAGCGGTAACTTTAACTAATGATCGATCGACTTCAGCACTCCCGCAGACTTGCATACGGCGATCTCTACATGCACTTTTTTCTGCGATGAGCTTAAAAAAGTGGTCGTCCTCAGCATCTCCAATATTTTTGAAAGTTTGAGCACTGAAACTTTTCCTAGCATGTTTTTTTACAAGAAAGAGCTAAAGGTATATCGGTTAAGAGCTCCAGCAGTCAAAGCATCAGCGCAAAAATTTTTCACATTAGGTCATAAACCAATTTGACAGCTGCTATATTGAGTTGGCGAAATAACGGAAAAACGTCCACGGCCAGTACTTGGTGGCCCCTATTACTTGATATTATTGGCTCACTATACACTGAAAACAATATTTACTATATTCAAGTTAATTTATTTTCTTGAATTCCATTTACTAAAATCAAGAAATTTAATATTCGAATCAAGGACATTTTTCTAGTTACCAGTAAATATTTTCTTGGATCCACTGATTCTTAACGTCCACAAAATATTATATAGCAACAAAAAAGTTTTTTCTTGGATCAAGTACAATTTTGCTTGATTTTAGTAAGTTAGTTTTCTTTATTTTAGTAAACTACGTCGAGTATATATTTACTTGACTCAATAAAATTTCATGCCAGAATAGTATCGATCAAACATTTACAAAAAAAAATAATAAAATTGTACCTGCATTAAGTAAGTATGGACTTAATCCAACAATATGTTTACGTAAACCAAGAAAATATATACTGGTTCCGAAAAATACTCACAATAAAAGGATTTGTTATTTCCAAGTAACATTTACTTGACTCAATAAGATTTTATGCTAGGATACTATCAATCAAATATTCACTAAAAACAATAATGAATTTTGACTTGTATCAAGTAAATATATACTTAATCCAACAATATGTTCACTTGAACCAAGAAAATATTTACTTGACTCAATAAAATTTCATGCAAGAATAGTATCAATCAAATATTTACTAAAAAAAATGATGAATGTTTACTCGTATCAAGTAAATATGGACTTAATCCAACAATATGTCTACTTGAACTTGGCTATTTACTTAAATTTCCGTAGAAGGTGATAACGGAGATATTAAAGCTATTTGACTTAAGGGTGAGCGACGATACACTGATCTGTGACAAGTAATACGGTTGCGTTAAGATGGTCTCTTACACTTATAAGACTCGTCGTAAGCCCGTGAAGAGGGTGAGACAGAGCAAGAGTACATGTTCTCCCTCTTACACCACGCAGGCTTAAGATGAGTCTTACAAAAAGTATAGGACACCATATAAACGCACCGTCACTGTTATAAGAAAAAGAACGAATTAAAAGGACATCTATATAATATACATAAATATATCTAAGCAACGCTGATTTTTTTTTATGAGTTGGGAAACATTTCATTCATTCGTAATTCAAGTTATTTAATTTATTTGCTATAGGTAAATCACTACTTGATTCAACAAAACGTTACATAGGTTATTTCTAATTTTTAAATGTTTGTAATAATACATGAGTAAAGAAAACGATTTTTGAACGGTAACAAATAACTATTAGATTATTGGGCTATATAATCACTATAATTTATCTGCTTACTGTAAGTATGATCACTTGCATCTTATCTGTTGTGTAATATTTACATAAAGAGATTCGTTTGAAAATATACATCAATTAAATAACTTTACATATAAATTAGTTCATTACATAAATAATGGCTCTTGTTAGAACAATATAAAGTGAACAATACTATCTACGTGCATACAGTATAAATAAGGCTTTGTTAATGTACACTGTGTGTACAAGCTTAAACCAGCAGCACGCACAAGTCCCTTTAGCTCAGCGGACTCGTCGATGGAATTCTACGCCAGAGGTTTCAGGTTCAAGTCTCTCTCAAAGCAGATTATTTCTAATACGGTTTTTTTGTAACAGCACTTTGCTCTTTTATTAGATCTATATCTCAATTAATTAATAAAATGATCACGATGTTTAATAAGTACGATTCAGAGCTATCAAAAGAAAAATATAATGATAATAATTAACAATATAATACAATATAAAAAATAATTTCTCTACTATTAATAATTAATAATAAATATTATATGATATACAATAATATTTAAAACAATAAAATAAAATCACAGTATGATACGTTACGTACATAATTATTTATCTACTAAAAATAATCATTTTTAAATTCTTTTTACTAAAACGAGTAAATATTAGCTAGAACCAAAAAAAATTTGTTGAGAACATGTACGAGTATACTACTGTAAAATATTTTAATAAAACAAGAAAATTTATTTTCGAATCACCAAAACATTTTTAGCAACTAGTAAATATTTTCTTGAATAAAGCATACATTTCCAAATTAAAAAAAAAGGTTACTTAATACTGCGATATATTTTCTTGAAGTAAGAAAACTGGATTTGATCACTTAAATATTTTGCAGAAACAAGTAAATATTTTCTAGTTTTAAAACAACACATTTTAAAATCAAGCATGTATTTTTTTGATTTAAAAATATTTACTGGGTATTATAAAATATTTTCTTGAAATAAAAAAACCGAGTTTTGAATCTATCCTAACTTTTGTAGCAGCTAGAAAATACTTTATCGTTTCAAAAAAGTATTTTTTTGAATTTAGAGTATATTGACTTAATACAAGTAAAAGTATATTAGAATTTCTAGAATATATTTTATTGACACTATTCTGGCATGAAATTTTCTTGAATCAAGTGATATTACTTGGTACTAGTAAATTCTTTTTTCAGTGTAATGAAACGCTACCATTTTTATGAATTTTGCGCTATAAGTAGTATACTTGCTGGTATAGCGAGACACAACAAATGACATAATCGGCGCCGGGGGAGGAGGAGTGCGCGGGATCCAGACACCCGCGTGAGTCTGTGTGTGTGTGTGTGAGGTATGATAAGGAGATAGACGGAAAGGAAGGGAGAGAGAGAGCTGATAATGGGCCTGTGAAAACGCAAGGTGGAAAAGAGGGAAACGGACTTACCGAGCGGCGCGTGCGAGAGAAAATCGCTCGGTGGGGTGGAAGGCCTGGTGCGTGGCTGGTATACGACGATCGGTTGACGACGACCCCAGATTTGGGGGAGGGGTGGTCGAGCTATGCGTGGTGCTAGGAGTACAAGTGCGACTTTTATGACGGTCGGCCCGAGGTGTTCAAGCACCTATACCTATATACTTTCTGGCTGCGTACACTTACCGGTTTCCTCCGAGGGAATCCCCTTCGACGTATGTATGTTTCCTGGTATACGGTGCCGCGAGGCCTACAATACATTTCGGCCTCGGGGTGTGGGTGAGGATGCTCGAAAGATGTAGGCCAAATTACGACCATGAGAGTTTTTAGCAGTAAGAAGACAAAATTTTACATTGACATAGAGACATTCCTTTATTCAGTTTAAAATTAAACTTACATAATAACAAAAAGTACTGCTCTCTCGCTTGATTAAAGAACGAGTGGTATGTTGAACACCCTTTATTCAAATTCGTGAAGTAGAAAAATTGTAATAGGTCGTGGTACCACATTGGTTTTGCAGATTTTACTTTAGCTGTAGTCCGAGTTCTCTGAGGAATGACACTTTTTGTGTATCCTTCCTTACCGGTACTAACGATTGTTGGTGCATAGCGTCTGGAGAATCTGGCGATTCTATGTCATCTAGACACGGACACCACAGCTCTTTACACGCCAGACACCTGAAGCGTAGGCAGCGGAGACATTCTTCCCATTGAGTGGATGATCCCGTGCGCCACCCAATCACCTTTTTGCACCTCACGCACTCTGATCCTCTGCTCAGTTGAACCCACTTTTTAGCTTTTTTTCTTTTAACCCACTTATTTCTTCCGCGATGCTGCTAATCCGCGAACTCAAACTTATTTTCTCATTTTCTAATTGCTTTATTTTGTTATCTTTTTTGTTAAAAACTGATTTTTTTTATTCAATCGCACACCTGTTTGATCCAGTTTCTTTCGGAGCACACTGATTTTTTCTTCGCGTATTTTAATAGCGCTTGAGACAGTCATTTTTGTGTCACGGCAAGCGAAAAAAAAAACTGAATAATGAAGTATGTTCTTGTACCGATGGTTCTTAAAAAGGAACTGCAGGCTAACATCACCAACGTCCACATAAAAGTGTGATTGTACCACCCCGACTGCAATATTACCTCTACCCCTCTTAAACGATTTAAATGGCTATTTTTCTTTTCAACGCCTTTATAATATGATCTTGCATGCAGAGTACCGTCACTCGAGTGATGTATAATCCTCGAAAAAAATAGCGCCTAGCTAGGCCCAGAGTGTAGGTTTTCTTCCGAGCACCCTGCTTGCTTGCTATAGTTTCACGATCACACTTGCCGTTATGAAGAAAACTGATCTCCTTACATTTCTGGTCAGAACTCGCATTATTAGGGGTACCTTATCTGTATTTCAAATTATCTTGAGTGGCTGTAGAATATTCGGGTGTGTGAGAGAAAGAGGGGTAATTTTCTTTGAAGAGCGGGCCTGCATCGGCATGAAAAGTACGCTCGATTTTTTATGAACAAAATACCCCACTTAAGGGGTAACTCGTACCAAAAAGTCCTCAGTCATCATGCGTGTCGCGGCAAGAGAGGACCTTCTCATCGTAATGAGAAACAAGCATGCAAAACTTCACGATACAGTTTTGAGAGTTGCAGAGGCCTTACGGATCTCGCAAGTGTTACTCTATACGACTTACGACGCGAATTGGCGAGCGCGTATACGGAGTGCCAGTGAGAATGTGTTGGTGTTTGAGTTTAAGAAATTGCTGACCCAGTGTTCCGACGGAAGAATTTTACAATTCTTCCACGATGGAATTTTTAAGACCAGAAAAATCAGAATCCTGGTGGGTGAACATCTTCGAAATTTCGGCGCAGACAGTTTGCGCAATTTAAGGGAATTCATGCGTCAGGTTCGAACGGATGAAGGTAAAGTACATTAAAATTTGCTAATTTCTTTTTGCATGCTGCACGGTGGTCCAAATTTTTTTATTACTTACGAATGTTTGCATTAACAACGTGATGCAGTACAAATTCAAACTGGCTGTTTATTTTTTGCATGTCCTAATTTTATCACTCATTAGTGAGTATTTATAGAGAAAAAATTTACTGATTGTGTTAAAAAATGTCTTTTTTCACCTCGGGACTTTTGCAAACTTGGTACATCCACAGTAGGAAAAATAGAATTCGACAATCATGTGCATCCGACCAGGGGATCCCATCGACCCCTAGGCGCGTTGCTTCGCAAGCGCCCTCGGGGCCCAGGGATGAGAGATCCCTGAAGAGAGAGAGAGATGCACGTTAATTTTTTACTCTTCAGTAAATATTTTGCATGTTTGAAAAGCCACCACTTCTAGTAAAAAATTTTTTGTTTGAATATGTTTCAGACGTAGAATTATTACGGGAAAGCGACAGTGATGATTAAGAGGTTGCTAGGATACTCGGAAATATTCAGCAACAACCTCAAAATCAAATTAATGGCGGAATGGATGTGGAGGAGGGTGATGTAGAAGTAGGAGAGCGAGGGGAGTCAACGGCGAAGAAGGGGGCGCAAGCGAAAATGCGGGGGGTGAAGGTGACGATGAGGGGGAGGAGGAGGGGAACGAAGAAAAAGAAGAAAGTGACCTAAGCGTCGTGGAGAAGGAGGAGATGAAAGAAGAGGAGGAGGAGGAAGAAGAAGGAGAAAAAGAAGGGGATAAAAACATGCCCCCTTCCGGTCCCTGTGATGCATGGTCCAGATGTTGATACGAATGCAGACACCATCAATGTAACAGACTCCGACGACGAGGAGAAAGATCGACGAACCCCTACTATTTGTCGAGTGTTGCTCCTCTATTACCCTCCTACAAATGATGCGCTTCTGGGCATGTTTCGACATGTCCCTCCTGCTCTACAAGAACCGACTCGCAAAAACGAAGAAACTGTCGCAGAACGCGTATATTTACTTCGAAATTTATTTACCGACACACCTCTACAACAACGACTGGAATACAACGAGCCTAGTCCGGATGGTGCGCGGATAGAGTACCACAATTTCGACCCGAGGAGTTTACTCGACCAATATTGATATCGAGAATAGTGAAGACATGATTACCGATGATAATGAAGAAGAAGATTTATTCGTGGATGTTAAATCAACATGAACACACGTACGGTCATGCACGCTATTAGAAGGTTACATGCAAACTTGATAGGAGTATACGCTGCCGATCACGTGCCTAGAAGTTTAAGTCTTCTTGCCGCTGTGGTGTCAAACATTGATTTATTCGATAAGCCTGGATTTCACTGGATAGCTACTTATATCGATAAGAATGGTCACGGATGTTACTTTGACAACTACGGATCCCCACCCATTTCAAGACATCATCTCGATCAACTTCAAAGAAACTGTGCGCGATACAAATGGAACAAAAAGCAGCTGCAAAGTTTCAACTCACGTGTATGTGGCGAGTATTGCATCATGTATTTGTATCACGCTTG
>JAPYYV010012026.1:11969-28468 GCA_030522625.1 Copidosoma aretas | reverse complement strand
TTCACATTCATCGGCTCTCCTCTCATCTTCTTCCGCCGCGCGCGTATATAAATATATACAGAAGGCAAGTACACGCGCGCTCAACCCCCCCTTGTGGTGGTGGCCCCCGTGTATACACGTATATATCGGCGTTATGCACACAGCAGCGCCAAGCCTGGGAGCTGTACCCATAAATCAATGCGTTCTCTTCCTGCCGCGCTCTCTCTCTCTCTCTTTACTTTTAGCGAGTCACAAAAGGGCGAACACGGCAATTAAGGGTGTTTTGGAGTGCTTGCTGCTGCACTCGAACTCTCTCTCTCTCTCGCACACGTATATTACAATACACGAAGCGCACTCTACTACACTATGGGGCGTCACGCTTCGGCTGGCAAGCCAAAGGGGGGGGGGGGGGTATTAAAAAGCATTACTCATCACATAATCGCAGAGCCGCTGTACAATGCGCCTCTATGTACGTATACGTATAATAGGCACCTATGATGCCCCGTGTACGAATGCTCAAGGGTGAGCTATCCGCAACGCAGCGGCGTTAAATGTCGGGCGAAAAATGAGAAATGATTCGCGGACGGTGCTTGTGCGTATATACGTAGGCCTGTTTAAAATTCATGAACGATTCTACAACGACCTACCCCCCCGGTTCGCGCGCCGACAATCGAGAGAGAGAGACAGCGCACTGGCCCCGATTCGACGGGATTTAATTCGTCTCTCTCTCGCTCGTTGTTATCAACTTATTCCTCTGTACAGCTCGATCCCTCCGCGCACCATCCGCTGCACCCGTGCGGCGGTTCGCTCGTTACGAGGCCCGGCCCTCGAAAACTTATTAATCGACGACTTTCGCGCTCCCGCGGATCCTGATGCACGACTTTCCGTTGGTGCGCGCATCGTTACGAGGACGATCTTTCTTTTTTTTTTCTTCCGCGCTTCGCACGACAACAGCAGCAGCAGCAGCAGCAGCTCATGTTTTCGATCATCAGTCAAGAGAGCATATTCATGCGTCCCATCACAGTTATGTAAATTGGTACGTGATGCCCGTTATAGTATAACAACAACAGCAACAGCAACGACGACAACAACAATAATCCTTCCGACTCGCACACCGTGTGATTAAAAGCGAATTTTCCACCGAGCGAGCGCAGCCATGTGTATATATATATATATATATGCGCGACGAATCGCTTCGTCCCCCCACCTTCCTTTCCCCGTAATTAAACGATTCTTAATTCAAGCGTTCTCATCGTCGATCTCTCTGTATACAATATACACACGCGCACGCGGCATTTATTATTAATTATGTTGATGGATCGTCGTCGTCGTACTGTGTGTCGTTGAAAACCGAAGCCACCCTCGCGTGTACGTGAATACATAGATATAGATACGTACATAACTTTGCGGCGGAGTTGTGTAGCGCGGATGTATATAGGGGAACGCACATCCGGTCCTGTGTGTCCGGGAAAGGAGCGATCCCCTATCGGGTTTTCGTGGCCACGGGAGCGTGGATAATGATCAGCTCGGCCATCGGCTAAACGCTCCCCTCCCGCCACTCCTCCTCCTCCTTCGCCTCCGTGTGATATTTAATATTTTTATAGATGTGCGCGCGGGCCACGAGCGCGCTTTCTAAAATTAATGCGAGGACACTCGATAAATCTTGCGTTTTCGGGACGACTGCGAGGAAGAACGAAACGTGTTTTGTTCTTTTTTTTTTTTTTTGTTCCATCCTGCGCGTGCGTACGTTGATTAAAAACGTTTTTATTTTTAGGTCGGTGCTCACACGGGATGGATACGAGTACATTTGCGTTTGAAAATTTAAAACGAGTTTTGCGCTCGTATACCATGGACAATGTGTACGTTGAATTCTCATCCAGGTATATTATATACACTGAAAGACCAATTTGTTACAACAAACATAATATGTTCACTATTAATATACCCACTCAGATTATTAAGGTAATATATTAACAGTCAACATATCATGTTTATAGTGAACAAATTGGTCTCTCAGTGTAGGTACGTACACTGAGAGATGTTACAATAAACATAATATGTTAACTATTAATATACCCACTCAGATCATTAACGTAATATATTAATAGTTAACATATCATGTTTATAGTGAACAAATTAGTCTCTCAGTGTAGTAGGGTATACGCGGGCGAACAATAGTATATACCTGATCTCAAGATGGGCTCCAAATATCTCTCGAGTTAATTCCGAGTGTAACTTCCGTGATTTATGCTCCGAAAGAGCAATCCCGTGGCGAAACTTGGATCTCGCGATTACAAAACCATTCGAACGATGATCAATTGAACTATTGATTCGCGGGTAACGCGGCCCCGTTACGTGCTCCCGAAACCAGACTCGATCTTTCGGCTCTGTGCATAATTGGTCGCGATTTGTGTGCGTGCGATCCGAGAACTCACGACATTAAAATCAATCATTATGAGAAAACGCTCGCTCGTATCGTGGGCGATATCACGCTGTGCGAGTTACAAAATTAAACGATCAATCCAGCCCCGTACATGTATCGGGCAGCGATCGCGAATCCGGCGCTTCGGCAAATTTCGCGTGCCCCTGTATCTATCTACCGTATACCCGATAAGAATCTCTTGTACAGAGCTATACTATACCCATCAGCGCCCCCGTTGATTGAGCCGAGAAAGGGCGTCACTGGCGATACACACCCGCGCCGCTCCCGCATACACTATATACGCACGCGAGTATCCCACTGTATATCGGCCCGAAAGATCGGCGTAACTCACACCTGCAGCAGCGGCGATCGTCGCGCCGGTAGCGCGCAATTTTCCGCGGAGGAGGTATATATATATATATATATATATATAAAAGAGGAGCACGGCATGTGGCATGATACGCGATGATTGGACCTGTACATAGCTCGGGAGCCACCACCGCGCCGGTTATATTTGTTAGTATAATAAGCCGCAGGCGGGCAGCCAGTGGGTGTGTGCCTGTGGCCACTTGGCGGCACGCCATCTCGCCGCGTTTTAGCGTAATTGTCCCAGATTCGCGATTTGCATATTGTACACGGGGAAATCTACCCCCTCGCTTCGGGCTTATATATACACATTATGTGCCTTTCGTTCGCTTTTGATCCAGCTGCTGTGCGTGCGAGAATTCGAGGATTCGATTGGTTTGGATGTATATAGAGGTATCTAAGGGTGGTTTGGGAAATTTCGCGCCTCGGCTCTTCCGGTAATATGCGCTGGGGTGTGCGCGTGTGTTTTTTATCTCGGGTATCGGCTTACGTAACGTCAGTAAACTTAGTTGCGCGAACAAACATGAAAGCCGTGTCGACGTTAGGGGGGTTGTTACGTGTATTATTGAGCTATGGATAGATCGATTACACCCCGCGATGGAGAAAAGAGGGCAAGGTCGTTTTTAATTTCAGTTTGTGGGTGGGACTCATTTTTTTATTTCGTTTTTACGAAAATTGGGTGTTGTGTAGAAGTATGGGATTAACTATGACATAATACTATAAAAGAGGTTATGATTGTCTCATACGTTTGTGAAAATACACCGTTGACAATAGAGGAACAATAATGGGTCGATGGAATGCTACTTATGGTTTTGTAGATTGATCGTGTATGTAAAAGAGAGCGAAGATCCAAGGATATTTCATTTTTTTTTTTTTTTTTTTCTATTTCGACAGACTTTTTAAACGCACGCAGCTTTTGTTACCAAATTAATATTCCAACACATGCTATAGTGTTATACCTAGCTAGAGCATCGGGTGGACAAAAAGTCGTTAGGGAAATACAGTTTGGTGATCGTGTGTTGGATCATTTTGATATTGTGCTACCCTAAAAAAAACCATCGATACTAAAAATGTTAGAAATATATTTATTTCATTGGTATTGTCGGTGACCAGACAATTTTGTCGTTTTGTCACGGTTGGTATGATACAGGAAAATCATAAAAAAATACGACGTGGAAATGTCACGGTATATATTCTAAGTTTTCATTTAAATTGTATACGTATATGGATGAAAGAAATTTTCCAGGAAACTGTTTGTAGATTACTTGAAAGAGATTGCCTCACCTTTAGTCATAGCTCACTTTTGTAAAGATTAACTTTGTAACTTTTTGAACTATATACTTATGTATATAAGCGTGCATAAACAAATAATCCATATCAAATCCACACGAACATTGACGAAGGGTCATCTCCCCCATTCCCCGTCAATCGGTCGGCTCTGAAACTTTTCCAAATTGGTTTACGAAAACCGTCCTGATCGCGTTCGAACGAAGAAACCCCACACGTTTATCCTCCCCCAGGCACGATATCAACCATCAACCCCCCTACACGCGCACAAAACCACACGAAAAAAAAGAAAAAACCTCAACTAACGCCCCACCCCGTGTGTCTTCTTTTCCTGATTTCAGAACGAAATGGAAGCGCCAGACGATAGTCGGCTACGAGATAATGGCGGAGGCCGGGAACTTCGCCGCCTACCAGCGCCTCATATCCGCGGCGGGCGTGCCGACCCATCCCTCGGCCGGGCCCTACTGGCCCTATCCCGGAGCCGCCGCGGCCGTCGCCCACCACGCGCAGAACGACCTGTTCTACCGGCAGGCGGCCTCGGCCGCGGCCGTGACCCTCCAGAAGCCGATGCCCTATCGCCTCTATCCGCCCGCGGCAGCGATGATGCTCGCGGGCCCGAGCGCCCCGATGGGCGCCCTGGCGGCGGCCGGCTCCGGTCTGGGGGCCTACTACGCCGGCCGCGAGTGCAGTCCCACGGGCGGCGGCAACAACGAGGCCCTCGAGGCGGCGATCGCGAGGGACCGAGAGCAGAGGGCCGCCGCCGCCGCCGCCGCCGCAGGGCTGGACCACGCGAGGGGGGAGCAGCGAAGGGAGAGGAGCAGGAGCTCGGAGAGGACGTCGCCGCCGGGGGAGGCGTCCTCGGCGTCGCCCGCCAGTCCGGGCAAGGCGGACAGCGACGACGAGAGCATACACGACGTGTAAGAAGGAGCGGGGCGATCTTCGCGCCGAGCGAATGGGGGATGACGCGTGCAACGGATCCCGCGCTCGATGCGGAAGTGACTCGGCGAGGACGGGGACGATCCGGAGGGGCAGGAAGTGCAAGCGCAGTCAGATTGTCGTCTCCGCGCGCGTGTGTGTGTGTATATGGTTCGGGCGCGGCGTGTATATACATGTTATGTAGCTGATGCAGGATGCGCCGTGCGGTTAACCGAGAAGAGGACGGAGGAGGAGAGGCGAAAACGGACGAGAGCGCTTCCGCAGAGCCCGCGTCTATATCCGCGATTATAGGAACGGCGACGACCGACGGACCGGAAAGGGGTTCTTGCGGGTGCGGTACAACGTATCGTGTGTGCACGGGCTGTCCGTCCGATGTTATACAAGTTCGGTCGTGGATTATTATTTTTTTTTTTTTTATTCTCGCGCCGACCCTGCTACAATTGCACGAGATATCCCGTCATCATCAAAACGGCCTCTCTCCCGGGACGTGAAATATCGTTCGATCAGTTCGAAAAATGCGGCAGCGCGCGCTCGTCCGATCGTGTATACACCCGCGCTTTGTACATTACTCGAGTACGCGCGTATATAGATGTACGTACGTTTTACGCGTTATTTATTGAAATGATGGAGTACGAGGGGGAGGCGGAGAAAAAACGGAAGAAAACAAAAGATATCTCATTAGGTCGGCGTCGTTTGTTTGTTTGTACAGCGCGGAGTCGAGTATTACATTTATATACTTACACGTGTATAGCAGTTGAGCAGCGGCAGCCAGGAAGTTCCATCACAAGCGCGCCGCCTCCGTAACACATTAACGAACGAACGGCGAGGCAGCGACCGCAATTAATACGACATTAGCGCGCGAACGGACGAATCATCGTGCATTATATATATATATATAAGCGTCGGTGGTGGCGGCGGTGGCGGCGGTGGTGCAATGACACGAAAATTACGAGGACGAAGGAGTCCTTATTTTCCGTTTTCGAGCGTCGGCATTTGAATGAGGTGCGCGCGGGGTTACGCTACGAGTCTGTACCGTACAGTCATCAGTGCTGGAGTTGCTGGTGATGGTTATGATGTATGGCGAGCGTGGAAATTTCGCGGCATAACGTCGAGGGCGTTGATTATACCCCCCCAGGCCAGGATTCTCGACTTTTGCTCCCCATTGTGTAAATAAATGTGACTTTTTCGTTTCTTAATTTGTTCCTCTTCATTCCAGAGGCACTCTGTGTACATACAAAATTACAACTGCACGTACGTCAAATTTGTGTATAATAAATATATTTTTTTTTTCGTCCACTTGCGATATTTGGGTGTGTCAAAATATTTACGTAATAATACGTATGATTTTTATCTTTATTTATTTATAAAACGCCAGAGGAGGAAAACGAGTGTTTTGTGTGATTATAGTTTGACTATATTTTTCGCGCTGAACTCGCTCCGAGGGCGTCGATTTCGCCAAACACACGTGATGTGCAATGCCCGCGAGGATCGTCATTTTGACCGGTACTCGTAAGATGGACGCTAAACTTATGATATAATGTGTCGACGTGACGTGTATAGGTATATATTAAAATGTAAATAGTTCAGTCTGTATTATAGAAGAAAAACAAGATATGATGAGAAAGTGAAAATTTAATTTATAGGCAAAAGTGAACTATGGATTTTTAGTGAAGTACGTAATATGATGTAATGAATATGCATACGTTATAAGTTTGTACACAGTTACGTAGCGTTATACTATGGATCGAGTATGTAGTGTTCGTACGATAGACATATTATACTCAATGACACAAACGCGAAAGCGACTAAGAAAAATAACTCTAGGCAAGAACAAAAGAAATTGTAATATTCAATGGTAAAAGGAGATAATAGAAAAAAATGTTGAGTCGATACACGTCGAATCGTAGTACTACGTTCGTAAGGACAGATAGATATTTCGCGACTTGAAAATTAATAAAATATTCGGTTGTTGATCTAATCTTTTATAGAACAGCGAAATGAATGATAGAGTCAAACAAAACTATCATAAATTTGTATACTGTTGTCAAAAGCAAAAAAAAAACCTCACGTTTTCCTTTCTCAACTTTCGATATCGAGTGAAAAAAAACAGTGTTTCGTAAATAATCAAAAAGAAATTTGCATACATTAGTCCTCTGACAATCTGAAAGAAGAAAACAAAGCATTTTTCCAGATTGCAAAAACGAACGGAGCGTTCGATGGACCGATATTATTCAGGAAAAAAAAAGAGGGAGAGAGGAGTACCAGTATTATGAATGTATAAAAATTTACCTAGATTTTATCGAAGTGTCAATGATGCGTGGATTTGTGTGTGTGCGTGTGAGAACAAATTAAAAAAAAAAAAAGAAGAAAGAGACGTGGTCGACGGTGGAAAACGCAGATTATACCGCGCGAGAAACCATCAGCGTTTCGAATCGATGGCGCGTTTTCCTAACGACTAATTGATCGATCGATCAGCCGACAGGGGAGGAAGAAATTACGTTTCTTTTACGTGCGATGACGACACGTGTCGACCGATCGCCTTCTTTTTTTTTCTTCCGTCACCTATGTGTATGAAAGCCGGTTTGTTACTAAGCCCCCCCTCCCCCTTCCCCAACGTCTAGAAGCATCAAGAAATATTATAGTAAATCATGCTTTGTAACATAATGTCTGTATAGCAAAAGATACATGGAAAATATATTATACCGAATTTACATGGCCGAATTTTTTTCATTCCTCAAAAGTCATTATGAAAATACCGACTCCTCGCTCCTTTACTCATAAATCCAAAAACAAAATCAGTCAACGAAAAATAAGATTTCTTTCCCATCAGCAGCCGAGATGATTACACCCTGACAGCCTGGTAATCAGGCCATTTACACGGACAGCGTCCGGCAGCAGCGCTACTTATTTTAATCCAGCATTTAAATGTAACACCTTTCCTCCAGAAGACGCGCACGTCTCGATGGTACTCGCAGGATCGGGGATAATGTTGATAAGAACGTCAGTTCGCTTCGAGGAACGAGATCAACGACGACTCGCCACGAAAGAGATGCCATGCGGAGTGAGAACTTAATTCCGGCTTCAACGGCCACTCACTGCACAACACACGTGCATAAGTACACAGTTTAATTCTCTGCCACGGGTGTAGCACGGGCGAGCGTTTATCGGGCCTTTATCTCGCCGCGAGCAAAAAGCCCCCCCCCCCGAGATTCCCGAGCGGATTATTCGCACGCGAGACTGCGTTTTGTCCGAAATCCGGTGCTCCCTGCCTTTACGTTCATCCGAAATCAGTTTTTTTTTTTTCGTTGTACGCAGCACCGAGCAGGGTTGTAAGATTGAGAAATTTATTCTGCATCCCGACAGAGTCGTAATATTTGAAATCATCACTAAACGAGCTCGCTTTTTTTTTCAACACAAATTTCGTATCGTATTTTTCACGCAGCCTGATTGAATATTAAAATTTTCTTAATAAATGCGTCGAATGGTTTGAAGTTTTTAAAAACTAGTTTCACCCCTCGTCTGCGATTTTTTATTAAATTCCTCAAAAAAATATTAATAGCGCAAAGCCACACGTTTGATCGTTCATAATTTTTTTGCAAGTTATGCACAGAGTAAATTTCCTTCTCAATCACTATTACTTTTATCACGTTTATGATTAAATTCTCGAAAGCACTATCTTGCTATTGATTAAAAATTAAGGCTCCGTCGGGTTGCAGAGCCTGTGTACTTAACAGCGCGACGAGAACGTCATCCACACACGACACGATTACCGTCAATATAAGCCCGAAACGACGCTAATGCACGCGAAGGCAAAGAGAAATTTATAAAAAAAAAAGGCAAAAAAGGGAGAGCGACAGAAGCTGGTGTAGCCACTTACGAGCGCGTGCACAAAAGAAGGCAGTTTGCGAACCCGAAGCGTGACAGGCAACTTAGGGCTTAATCGTATGTTTGCTCGTTTCCGCGCAAAAGGAAGTAATGATCATAATGAAAATAATAATAATAAGAAAATAATAATAATAATGCACGTGAGGCGCGCGTAATTACCCGGAGAACGAAGAAGGGATAAAAAGGGGAACAATACGAGGGCTCGTTTTATTCCTATTAGGCTTGGTCGTATATGTATGCCCAATTACGAGATACTTGGGTTGTATATTTTAATTTTGGGGCCTTGCGGGCAGTATACCGACTTTTCCACAGTGACGGACGGGCCAACGATATTTCCAGCCGAGCGTGAACATTATACCTCGAAAAATCTCGTCCGCGGTCGTGATTATTTCGTCTTTCCAGAACCAAACACCAAAATCACGAAGAAGTCAAAAGTCAGTTTCTTGTCAATCAAATCCGTCGTTTGGCCAAAAGCGGGGGAGACGAAGGGGTGGTCAGCCACTGTGATGCACCGCACGGGTCGTCGTATCTATGTACACCACGCGGTGGTGGTCGGTCTCATGGAAATCGAAGAAGCAAAAATGTAAGTACAGCAGGAGCGAAGCGCAGACGTAATACCCAGACATGAGCCATCGGGGGGGAGGATGTGGTTAACCCGCCGCGCGCCCCGGGGCCGAGACACATAATATTCGCGTCCAGGCGAGCAGCAACTTTTGCCGACGACTGAGCCGTGTAATAACGCGAGCGAGACACTATCCGCGCGCGGACGGACCTTCTCCCCGGAATCGAAGGAGTATTGTCTTGCCCTCCTCGCGTATACAGAGCCTTTGTCTTTGTCGTCGCTGCTGCTGTTACTGTCACCCGCATCCTGTCTCCCTTTGCGGTGCTGCTTGTCCTTTGCGCGGATTTTTCACCCTTTATTCTCTGTATCACCTGGTATAATTTTTAACCGTCCCAAAAGTATGACGGAGGTTAAAATCACATCGGAGCTCGATTCGATTGATCGATCAGTCCGTTATGTTTAATCGAGTGTAAGCGTGCACAATAATAATAACTCACTGCACCTGCGAGCAAACCCACGCGGCGACACTGTCTCCAGCCCTCGTGCACGCCCATTTTGACCGCTATCGAAATCTACCCCGTCCATGCCACGGAACATCTGTCAATCAGCACGCCTCGGTGTATTATGTACGAGTGCGCCGGAGAATAAAAAAAGGAACCACTTGCGCGTCAAGGCGGACGCCGAGTCGGCCAGTGACACGTGGAAACCATCGTCGTTAAGTCAGACGGAAGGAATGTATATGCATAGTGTGTGGTGAAGAGAGGTAACATTTGATTTGTATTGAATTCACGCAAGGGGCGCTGATTCAGCTGCGTGAGAAACATCCTGATCCGTCATTATTTTGTATTACGCAGGTAAGCCTAAAACAATTTTCATTCCTGGACCATGTATTACCAGCTCGCCCAATCCACTCGTACGAATTTCGCGAACAAAGTGCGAACAGTATTGGACGCGGGCCGAAAAAAAAAAAAAAAGGGATTAATCGGGAAAAGAAGGAGGAAGAAATAACGCGTCCAAACGTAATGAGGACAAAAAGTTGGTCGATGAAAAGGGAAGGAGAAGGAGACGAAGGAGCAGGAGAAAGTGAGTATACAAGAGCGTATAATGCGTCCGAACGGGGCACCTGCGCCTGCGACAGCTCGCTCGCGTGATAGGCTCCTTGGATACAGGTACATCGTCGTCGGCATCGAGTCACCGCCGCAGCGCCGCGATCTTATCTGCGCTCCCCGAGAGCAGCGGACCACTTATAATGCGTCGTTAATTGCCTCTCACTTCCGTTCTTGCACGAGACACTTACTGCTGGACTCTCGGCTCTACCATACCACCTTCTCCGACTGTTCTCCGCATGGGTAACATATTATATAAACGCATTAGCACGTAAGCACGTAGCATCGGACGCGTGACATGGGAATCGATAATTTTTGAGGGGGGACAAGTGAGCTTTATTTTATTCCGTGGTGCATGAATAGGTATATATCCTCTTGAGACGCGATTCAGGGAGTCGGAATTACACGTTGCTTGTTTACGATTTCAACGACCAGCTGCTTCTGTTGATACTATAACTGCAGGAAAACTCTCTTGTTTTTTCATAATTGTTCCTGCACTCATCATATTGGAGTACAAGCGAAATAGAAATCATCTTCGATTGTTGTCGCTTATTTAAGTTCAGAGTCACTACTGAACTGTCCCAATCACAATATGTAATACAACTTAGTTTTAGCAAATTAATTGGTAAGTGAGAGCTCTTAAGTTTTGTGCTAACAATCCTAATTTGAAATCCTAATAGGTCTCATTCCTGCATAGTCAATGGACTAAAACTAATTACACGATTGGACAAAACTCGGAAAAAAAAAAAATACATGTAAGCGCAATAAATTTGTTGTTTTCTCATCATATATTAAACACCCAGTCGTAAAATTAATAATATTATCAGATTGTTCGCGCTTTTTTAACGAATGTAATCTCACGAACAATTAGCCCGTATGTAACGAGAAATCCACGCGTGCAGTGTTTCATACAACTATTCTCATGCGCTTTGTAATACATTTTTGCTGTTTGTCCCCTTCATTCGGTAAGTAGCTTGGAAATTAACTGTACAGCTTTATTTACAGGTGGCGCTTGCACCGCCTTGAGATTCTAAATATAGAAGTGATGCATTTAAATTACGACTGTGTTACATGCTGGGAATCGCACAATCAGAGCTACCCTGTAATTACCCAGTACTATCGTTTCGATACAGTTAGCAGCAGCAAGAGTAGTTTGCGCCCTTATCTCGATAAGTTTATTACTTCCGAAGTAGCTTCGCACAAATGATATCTAAATCACTCGATGTGGATTTGCAGTTTTTAAATTACATTTCACACACGTACGTATGACCTGCCGAGCTTGTTAGAAAACTGCAGCCCCGTCTCGGAGGGAAGCTACGCATATTATACGTACACCTATATAAATATACACACAGAAAACGAAACGCAATAAGTTGCATTATGAGATGCGAAAGGTTTGCCGATGTCTATCGCATCGCTCAGCACGCACTGCACCATCTCGTTTCTTCCATTCCCTCTTACCCACCCGCTTTTCAAGAAGAAAAAAAGGAGAGCACAAATGCGAAAACTATACGCCCGTAAGTTTATTTCATTATTCATACGTTCCGGGGCTCCCCTCGAACGCATAAGCTCGCATCTACACGCGTACATAAAATTATCTGCAAAACTACGGACCTGCACCGCAGCTACCTCGACAGTTCGGTCGCGAAAACTGCTTGACGAATAATGTAACGAGCGCCCTACTTTACGACGCGATTTTCCGAAAAGCCTCCCTTCCAAACATGCGCAGCGTATCAGATTCCAAAAGAGCGGGAAAAATAAAACGTTGCCGCGGCCTTGGAGCGTCGCAGCAGCTAGTATACTCCTTTATTCCTCTCGGGCGCATGCAAAACCAGTCCCTTGCTGCAGTCGTATATAAATTCACGGGGCACATAACGCAGGAATGCGTCGCGATGCGCGCACAGTAGCTCTCTCCCTGCTCGTGCTGCCGGCGACGATGTCTTTTTTCCCCGGCCGCTCCCCCCCTGCCCGGGCGGCCGGCGCCGATGTCTTTTTTTTTTTTTTTTTTTTTTTTTTTCACATCGTACTCTTTGCTCCTTTTATTTTCGCGACCGCGCGCAGAACGTGTGCGTATACCCTCTCGGAGAGATTTAGTGGAAAAGATTAAGGCGTTACTTACCCCGAGTGTTGAAGTCTTTATCTGCTTGATGTACTCGCGCGAGTCTGTGTCTGTGTGTGTGTTGTTTATACGCGGGTGCACTCGCGCGAGAGTGCTTATATTGGTACGCGAGAAAATAACAATGACAATGTTACGCGTGAGCAGTCGGACGAGGAATGATCGTGATATATATTTCTCTTTCCCATTCTTTCGAATGTTTTGATTGTTGCTTTCATGCAGGGTGATTAATTATTTTCTTTCGCGGTATTTGGTGTGGGAGACTATCTTCATATGGGCTCAATCATTTTTTTTCCTGTTATCCCTTTCGGTGCGGGTGACCATAATAACGTGTATATAATTCAGATGTCTTAGGGCACCCGGATACCTTAATCACACCAGCGCTCTTTTTAACAGGGTTACTGGTTACCTAATCGATAGACAATACAGACGTGAAGCTTGACATTAGATTCGCAAAAGCTTTCACTTTTCATAGCGAATTGTGGATTATTCGCTTGTATATCACCGTGGCGCACTTGTAACTCAGGCGCGGGTTCTTATGGCAATGAAAGAACTTTTGTCGACGGCGGCCGCTTAAAATATTTTTTCTCACGCATAGCAGGAAATCAATGATTAATAAGGGTAGCACCGAAGATGCGCACAGCGAATCTGCGAATGTATAAGTTCGAACTATAATCTGTAACTGGTTAGTGTGGCACAGCTCCGCTAGGTGGATTTTGAATATATTGTATCTTCTTACATGTGATTAATCTGAGCGAATGCAATAATAATGAGTTTCGCTCTATAACTCGGGCTTCATAAACTGGTGCCACTATTATGAACCTCTCATATAGTATCACATGTTTATGTAGCCTAAAGATTAATAAAAAAAAAAACCCAATCATAAAAATTCTTCAGGATAAAAATGGCACAATTTTTGTGATGAAAACATTTGTTTTCGCTGCCTGCCGTAAACTTTACATCGTGACTCATTGCGAAAAACGAATGTGATTCGAGAAAAACAGTGTGTTGGATAATTAATAAATTGTTTTGGGCATCCTACGATGTAAATAATAATGGAATGGATTAACAAACTGAAATGCAATCGTTTCGTTGCATTATTAAGTAGAAATGTAAAATTTACATAATTATATTCTGAATCATATTTTTTCCCCTAGAAACTCGAATTATATTCTTTTTCTGTGGGAACTCGAAGATTTTTTGCCATTTAAAAAAAAGGACGTGTGAAGCTCGTCTGACATATCCAATTACTAAAAATAAGCCTATTCATTTGTTAAATTTGGTTTGTATAGATCACGTGGTTCATTCAGATCAGCTAAATTAATTCAAATAGATAGTATCAAGCACCAATCAATTAATATTTAAATTTTTTAAAAATCAAAATGGAATAATTCCCGTTCATTATTAGCGGGTTTGATGAATTTATGATATTTTCATTTAACCCAAAATTTAATATTTTAGAAAAATACGAATGCGAAGAGAAAAAAGTCGCACCAAGCTAGCATTACTGAAAGCTGGCGTTGAAAAAATTATATCAGAGCCACAAGCATCAATCCAAACCAGTTCATGATTACCTACAGTTGAAAAATTTCCAAACGATCTGGTCGGAAAGGAAAGAAATTGATTCTCACAAACCTGTAACTATTCTGATCTATACCCACACACAATGTATGAACGTGTGTGCCTACGGTCGATAAATTTCAAGTTGTAATCGAAAGGTGTGGTAATCAATCGCACCTAAGCGCAACTCGTTCCGCGGAAAAAGAAAAAAAAAAAGTAAGCATATCCCAAACAACTGCAGGCATCGATTTCCATACACAAAGAATTAGCCAAAGTTACCCAACCGAACTCAAGGCGCGCAAAACTAATTACTCACACTCGGCTCCCCGATAAATCCGCGAAACCTCCGTTGCGAAACACAATCACTTCAATCGGACCAAACGGCAGCAGCAGTAGCACCAGCAAATCACTTTCACGTCTCCTCGGAATTAACCATCTCCAAAAACCAATCCCACGCCCCGCGAAAAAAACCAACACAAAACAACATAAAAAAAAAAAAAAAAAAAAAAAAAAAAAAAAAAAAAAAAAAAAAAAAAAAAAAAAAAAAAAAAAAAAAAAAAAAAAAAAAAAAAATGAAAAACCGAGGGCAACTGCGCACACAGTAACGAGCCTCTCCAGCACGAACATGAATAACTGGCCGGGAGCGCGCGATAAAAATAACAGCCGATATAATATATCTCTCGGTCTCGATCGTTCGGCCGATCGACTGCCGCGAAAACCTCATAAATAACCCGCATTTGCCGCCGATGATGAAGAGGCGCACCGGCGAGCGAGAAGAAAAAAGAATCCTCTCTCCGTTTCGTCACGCGACACTCGCGCGAACGCTCGCCTCTTGCACAAGCGTGTGCGCGAGTGTAATGTCTGCGAGGGAGAAATTTGCATGCGCACTCGCGCGCGTTCGTAATCGATGGCCGATTATCGGCGCCGTACATTAAATTTGCCGATATTGGTTATCTCTCTCTCTATCGAGAGAGGGAGAGATTTGTCGCGTTCGATGACAAATCAGCCCTCGATTCGAGTACACGATAGCCACGATGCTACTACTGTTGAGGTGTCACGCGATAGCTGTCACAAAAAATCTGTAATACAATTCAGGGACACGGCACGTTGTCACGCTCTTCGAGTAATTTTATAATTCAACAAAGTTTCCTCATTTTACTGCTCTTAAAGTTTTGTTCACTGCCGCGGATATTTCTGGATACTGTTTAGAATCGTGTGGGTAGGTGAGTGCACAAGATATATTAACATTCGTGTGGACGTCGATGAAAAACAAAATAATTGTCGAACAAATGAGTTTCGTTTCTCCTTTTTTTCCTTTTTCAAGTCATTACATAGAACGCACGAACAAAGCGTCCCCTGCAAGGATAATCTTCGATGTACCCTTGACTTATAGAATCTATACGGTAAAGCGACGAATCGAAGAGGCGAGAAATTGATTAATTTCGAAATTTCTCAACGCTCGAAAGAACTCATTCGACACGACAACGCCGTGCATTAACTCTCAATTACTCTCGTCATTTATCTCCCGAGCTGTGAAGGAAGTGTGTTTCACATAACATTAAACCGAGCACTGTACGGTACCCCATACCCCGTGTAGTAATTAAGCGTCAGCAGCTCTCAAAAGGATTGAATTCCTCCTGCGGCTCTCGTAAACACTCGCGCCACCCGTAAGTACTCACGACGATTAATAATCAAATATCGTCATTAGCCCACATATGCGATGAACACGAAGCTAATATGGGAGCGTCATGCTGTATGAGAGTTTTTTGTGGCAATCGCGTGGGTGATATAGTTGTGCGATAACGCGAGGGTATATACAAAATTTGTTCGATAAGCGGTGAAAGAGCTTCACGCACCGCTGATGCCGTCCGTGCAAAATTGAGCTGAAAAAAAAAATAGTACCCAGCCAATAAGAGTAGCAGAAGGATAATCGCGCGCGCGAACGACCGCGTTTCCACGCGAATAACAAACCGCGTGCCGAATCGTTACGGATCTCGGCTCGAGATAAAAATCTAGCCCCCCCCCCCCTACCCACTCAAAAGAGGAAGACGCGGCCATATGCTCGGGTACAAAAGCACAAAAAGAAAAAAAACATCAGGCCGGCCCCGAAGCGAAGTGTTTCGAAAATAGCGGCGCTCGCGCGCAGATACCATCTGTATACTCCTAATTAGGATATTTAAATTTCTCCCGAGCGCCGCCGCGTCCCACCCCTATATATATATAAGTACTATATAATACACAAACACGCTCCAAATATAAAGGAGGGGGGGGGGGGGGGGA
>JAPYYV010012026.1:1213-11950 GCA_030522625.1 Copidosoma aretas | reverse complement strand
GGGGGGGGGGGAGGGGGGGGGGGGGGGGGGGCGGAGAAAAAAAGAGGACCAAGTCGTCCGAAAAAAGTTGAGGAGCCGTATAAGCATTACGCACGAGCCCTCCTCCGCGTTGGCTAAACATCGCTCACGGCAGGCCGTATATACCGCCCGACGACGCGCTTATCGCGATGGCCATAATTAATTAGCCGATGCAGATAAGCTGTGCAAACGGAACTGGCCGACCGGCCAACAGGCGTTTATATACGCGAGCTTTGACTGATGCTCGTTATTACGACCCTGTATATTTTGTACCCTCAGGGGTGCGGGGGATACACCTATACATCAGATAACAGTTCGAAAAGGTCTTCATTCCGCCCGAAATTGTACAAATGTTCCTTTTCTATTTTTTTTTTTTTTTTATTTTTTTACACAACGAACTCTGCTGCGACAGACGGTAAATGTAATGCATCGAGAAACGTCGCAGACGCTCGATTGAGTCATCGATACTTATCTCTGGCCCAATTCGTTCGCATGTATTTTTTAGGCTCGTACATCCAGCGCACAAATACGCCCAAACTTACTCGTTTCTCCCGTGATCCGTTTCACAATCGAGCATAATTTCCCGACAATACTCATCATCCCGATTCATCATTTCACTCGGAATAGCACTCGCTGTACCAGCCACAGTTCTTATACGTATATTGTATGTGCACGTCGAACTTGAACCGACAGTCCCAAAAAGAAAAGGCAGCAACATACCCCGCGTCCATAAACGCGCGAGCAACAAAACCAAAGTCGAGGAGGCGCATTAGCCGAGCGCGCCCGAGGCCCATTAAACGCGCGCATGACGAATATTTCCGCGATAAATCGGCCGTTAACGGCGATTTATTAACGCGCGCCGCGTGGCTATGCAGTAGCAGCGCTGTATATAGCTCTGCTAACGGTTCATGCGCATGTACAACAGATACACATCCGCGCGCTCGCCATCAACAGCTCGGACACGCGAACGAAAGAAATAATAAAGCTCACGCGAGAACACGCTCGTTATTATCATTATTGTCGTTGTTATTATTATTGGTGCACCAGCGTTGATTTCTATAACGATCGGCAGTATACGACTTCGATCATCAATACGTTGGCTAGGACTGCTCGGCTGTACGTATAGTGTACAAAATGCGTCTGGCTGCCTGCCTGTATACGTAACGTATGATATGCATAACAGTGCGGAAACGCCGCATGTTAATGAAAAATTGATGATGTTGACGACAAGTTGCTAAATTACGGGTTTCACCGGTGGTACGTGCTGCTGCTGCTGCTGCGATGGCGTGCCAAGGTGGCGTTAGAAAATTATCGCACGGAGGGACGATCGGAGGGGATTAAAAGGTATGGAATTGTACGTGCGCGCGAATCGAATCGGACAATATTAATAATGTGATCCTCGTGCGCTTGGTCCCGCGAAATTGGGCACAACGGCCCGATCAATAGTGCCCAGCAAAAACAATTGCGTGGGGGGGGGGGGTTTCGCATGGAATCATTATTTTACCGGTCGATCGCGTTGACGTACAGCCAGCAAACGAGTGGTCCTCTCACCGTTTTCCCAATCGCGCTTGCAGGTTTTTTTCGTGAATCGCGCGAGCGGCTAATTTTCTGAACTTGTATCATTACGCGCTCTGGCAATGTAGCGCGGAAAATTAACATACTAACGACTGGTAAATCTCTTTTTATTGCGCGGGCCTGCAAGAGTACACACGATAATTCATTGCGCGTTATAATTTTAGTGTGCCGTTTAATGAAACGCGAGCTGAATAAATTATCAACGTTGCTGGGAATAATGCGCAAAAGCTGCGAGTGAATTATTCTCTTCGAAAAAAAAAAAAGAAAGAAAATCAGAAAAAGCGTGTCAATGAGCTCGAGATGGAGCAGAGCATCGCTGTAGCGGGCCCATTGAAACCGCTCAAACGGGCTTCGGCTCAAAACAGTTTTCACCTGACGTGTATATACAAGGGCCGAGAGAAAGAGGTGATCGGGTCGATGATGAGGGATCGACCGGCGGTGAAGGCGCGCTCGGGAGATGAATACCGGCGAGAGACGACGGATCAAAGCTCGGAGGCGAAGATGGATGGAGAATTATTTAGGGGGGACTATTAATTACGGCAGAGGTTCCCTTGGCTCCGGCCGCGGCGGTGCTCTGTGGCGGCGGGCTTCAAGCGCCGGGCAATTAGTTACTTTGACCAAATTATCTCGCGAACAATGGCCGGGCCAGCGCGACTCTTGAAAGGAAGAGGAGGTGCAGGAGGTATGGGGGGGGTGGGGGGGGGGGGGGGGGGGGGGGGGGGGGGGGGGGGGGGGGGGGGGGGGGGGGGGGGGGGGGGGGGGGCAGGGCTCAATCTCGGCTTTTGCGGATGTGCGTTGCGTTGCGACGAGTGTTGGGAGCGTTGAGAGTCCATCGGCAGCGTTTATACGTCTATTATCTCGGAGAGTTGGGGAGGGATGCGATCGACGGCTTTTAAAAGTGAATGGGGGGGATATTTATTTGAGATTTGATGGCTGCTGCATTACGGTGCAGTTTGGCTATCGGGGATGTTATCGCGAGTTATACTGTGACCTTATGCGATCAGGTGTAGGTTTTTTTATTGATATTTATTTTAAAATAATGGAAACTACATAGTCCAGAATCTGTTCAATTGTATACAGAAAAATTATGTTTCAAATTGAGCAGACCGCACGTTTTGTGTAAATTATATTTTACACGAATTTCGTGTTGAGAGTACAAAAATTTCGTGTTATTTAGCCATTCTACTCATATCTCATATACAGAAACTTTGTGCACGAAGTACAACTATTTTTTGTACGAAAGTAAACCAATATAGTGTAATTTTTCAAATAATAAGAGTATAATGGCAAACTACACAAAATTTGTATATTGTATGATAAAATAACTAAATACGAAGAAATTATTTATTATATAACATTAAATAACTATACCTTATTAAAAACTACTCTATTTAAGTTTCAATTGTAAGATAAGTCTACTCACGAAATATAATCTCCTCATTTCCTACTCCGTTGTTGATCGCTCACTGCTCCGTATAATACTTCTTCACTCGATGGATGACTGGATCACACTGCAAGCAAAGCCTCAGGTGAGCTGCGCAGCTCATTGCGCAGTGTAGAGTGCGTATCTCTGCTAGGTCACTGACCACTGACTCACTCAGCTGACTAAGCTCACAGTGTGATACAGTCATTCGTCGAGTAAACACGTATTCTACTGAGCAGTAATCGATCAACAACAGACAAGGAAATAAGGATATTATGTTTCGTGAAGACTTATCTTATACTTAACGCTTAAAAATAGAGTAGTTTTTAATGAAGTATACGTGTATAATGCAAGTATATAATATAATAATAAGTAATACAAGTAACACAATAATAATATATACATAGTAAATTCAGTAAATTGATTACATAATATATGCATGAGTAAAAAACGGGGTATTTTGGTGTGTAACATAGGATTTTGAAAATGTAGGGTTTCAAATTTATTTATTATTCTTTCTATCATATGAGGGGTTCAATCTAGATGGAAACTTTTTTGCTTGGCTCTATTTTTAGAAAACACATGTTAATTTACATGGGATTTAAAAAAAAATTTTTTAAAACATTACGATAATGACAGGTCTGTCATTACCGTAATGGTACTTTTTTTGACAATTCTAAAGCACCAAAAAGGAATTTCTCAACGAAATTTAGTTTGTGGTACCTCTGCACACCAGAAGCCTTCGTATACTACAGTCACCTCATTCATAATTTTAAATACCTCCAAGATTAGGGGCATTACGGTAATGACCGCTTATTTTAGTCAACAGAACTCTACATGCACGATGTCACTAAAACTAGGTGTATTCGAATTTATAGTTGAAAATAGTGATCGATATGTTTGTTCGCTCTACCATACAAAATCATCAAATTCAGATGTCAAAGAATGGATTACTCGTCTCGCGCAATTTAAAAGCGTCAAAATTTGGCTATCTTTATCGTCCTAAACTAATAGAAAGGGTACTCAATCATTCAGACAGCTTGAAAAAATAAAAAAGTTAACACATATATATTTATAAACATATAGGCTTCATGAAATATCGCAGTTTTTGTGAACTGTTCCACGTACGTTAATAGAAACTACTCTGTTAAAGTTTCGAATGTTGGCAATTATGTTAAATTGGCTGTCAATTATTCGCCAACGTTTATTAATTTAGCAACAGTACAAGATACTTTTATTTAATGGATCAAACGTATTTCTCGGCAAGTAGGCTAAGAAAAAAATCCATGATTTCCAATAATATGGTCGAACTGCAGTCTGATTGTCGTTGTTTTTATGTTCAGGGAGCGGATATATTTTCAATGTATAATATTATTTTAATCACATCCAACTGTTACCATGAAATAAAATAGCAAATAAGCAAGGCACCTTGTACAATGTACTGCGTGAGTAAATTTGCACCGCATATGTGTATGAGTATATCGAGAGGAGAGAGATAGAGAGATGAGTCGAGATCAATGATCGAAGCCTTGGCTTACGCAGCACATTATCGCGCTCGATGCTCGCTCACGTATGTTTATAAAAAAGTCGGTAGCCGATACACAGACTGCAATCTGCGAGAGAGGAAGATTAAAAGACGAGCCGCCGGATTTTGCCGTGCTGTGTCGATCAACTGATGGTTGCTCACACGAACACTGCACTCTCCCGTGTGTTAATTCATCACCATCGTTGGCTGTACTGCGAAAGGGCGTGCCTGCTTTTCGCTAATTATTCGTAAATTTTCAGATCGGACTCTCTATTCTTAAGAGAGAGAAACAATTTCAAACGCTAAGAAAGATGATTTATGGACCGAAACTCCGTCGGAGGTTATTAAGCCTGACGTTTTATTAATCAAGTGGCAAAAAGAGTGAGCATGAACATTTTTTCGACCGATCCCCGCATTTCGAGTACCTATGCGAAAGAAGAAGACGAAGAAGCGACATCACCTGCGAACTCGTTTTCAGGTAGCTACAATGTATATAAGGCCGAGGAGCCGAGCCGAAGAAAGCGAGCGAACGAGGGCGGCCCGATATGCAATTTGTTCCCCCCCGACCGGCGAGCGGTGGCGGACGAAGACGGCGACGTATACATACATACATATATGCAAGGGATACAGCCCCCGGGGCCGTATAATTCCGTACGTCAGCGCCGATTCAAATCCCGGGCCGGGCAGGGGGGGGCGCGCGGGAGAACAAAAAGGGGGGAGCGCGCCAAAAACGAAAAAAAAAAAAAAAAAAAAAAAAAAAAGGAGCGAGGTAAATGAAATATCATCGCGGTAGCGCTTTCTCCGCTGTTCCGCTGGTGCCGTATCTGCGGTGTGCATACATATATTATATGCACGTCTTACAGTGTCAATTTGATCATGGTTATCAAGCGCTGTGATTCTGAGTATGTTGAAATAACACGCAGAAATGGGTGCAAATTTTGTCAGAGATTCAACACATCACTTGTGTGAGTGATCATAGCCGTTGGATGGTGTTGAAAAATTAGACGTCTCGAGCGCGTTACGATTGCGAGTTAAGTGAGTGGAATGTTCAACACAATTTACGCTTTCAACTACGTTCAGTTTACCAGTCAGTTTTACAGATGCACTTTTAATAACTATCTTTTGGTGAAAAATTCTTTGAGCGATGACCAAGTACAGTTGGAAAAATAAAAATCAATCGACTCAGTTTGAGAATAATTACCGAAAACCCAACCCGCGATTCTTCGGGATACTCGTATGATAATATTTCCCTCCGTGAACTCACACATCGGCTGTACAGGCGCAACCACTGCAGTTAACACCGCACGTGGACACACGCACACACACATGGCTACAGCCGCAGTCGGGGGGACTATAATAGCGAACGAGCTTTGATTTATTCGCGATTTGTCCCGCAGCGACGCGTCCTCTCCTCCCGCCCATTAGCGGCCATTTATGAGCGTTAAAGCGCGAAATCACTCTTTTCCGCTGCGAATCGCGTCACAAGCGCCTCGTTCCACGTTGATTTCACGCGCACCGCACGGGCAGGTAAGTAAGTACACTCTCGAATCGGCATTGTCATTTGTCGAACTCGGGGCGCAAAACGAGCGGCAGCAGCACCTCTGCTCGATACGAGGACAGGGAAAAAAATCCGATCCCTCTCTCCGCGTGCACTTTATCTTGTACAAAGCAGTGGTATGTACACGAGTATTTTGCAAGTGCCCTCGAGTATATAGCCCCCCCCCCCCCCTGCAATTGCGACACAGCCGATCTCGCGAAAACCCCTCCTCTCGAGCAAGCGCGGGTACATAATGCGCGCACAAAAGCCCGATCGAGAGCTGCGCCCGGTGTGTATATGTTTATATGATTGCACGCGCTCGCGGACCCGATAAATTTTTCGCCAAATTGGGCCGAACCACGGTAGTTATTGCATGTATATACACACCTGCGCCGCGGGCTCCTCTCATTGAATAAACACGCATACCGCTTACCGAAGGAGGGAGTCGATAAATTTTCGCCCTCGCGAATATAGTATATTTATGATGCACTATACCGCGCGCGACGCGACCGTCCGGTATATGATGTATCGTCGGTTGGGAGGAATAACGTGCCAATTCGAAAAAGGCCGAGTTGGTACGTTTCTTACCGCTTTTTCGAATTGGTACGTCATTCCTCCCAACCGACGGTACGTGGATTAACGCCGGCTCGAGATATTCCAGTTTTTCGGCGGAGCAAGAGCCGCTCCCCCCCCCCCCCTCTTTTCTCGTTTAATCGGAAATGTTTTACTCGCGTTTCGACATTCGGGTTATTTCTGCGCGCGTTACAACGGACCATACTTGGAATCTTGATTCATAATTTTATCCTTTGTTTTACTTTGTTGGCCTTCATTGTTTCTTTGTGACTTCTTCGGTCGGTTACTTAAATTGAAAAAAAAAATAAAAAAAATTGAACGTAAACTCTCCTGTTTACATACTCAGACAACGAAGCCATTCGCAGTACCAGAATGTTATGGATCAATGTTGTATCATTGTCTAAATCACTTCAAGCTCAAACACTCGGCAAGTTGAAAACCAATGACAGGACTCGAACCCAGCACAGACATTAAATGGTTGCAAGTCAATTTTCATACTCTCCAACCCAGATGATCAGATGAAAAACCACATATTATCAGAGTTGTACATGAAATTACTGGCTATGCAATTTGTTTCTTTTCACCTGGCGTACGACCGAAGAACGAAGAAGCACGCAAGTTTTGAGCACGCACCCAAAAGTATAGCTAATACGGGCATAAAAAATAAAAAGAGCAACAAAGCTGCAAGCCGATCGAGAGCGCAACACTGTATATTATATGGGCAAGCAGAAAAAAGATAGCCTCGCTTTGAAAGATCGTACCTGCATTACGCCTAATGCTACGCTGTTAATGCGAGGAGAGTCTGCGAGCGCTATCGGTCCAAATGCGTCGAGATACGTACACGTACAACTCCGTGACACTAATTGATGATGGTAGCAGCAGCAGCAGCAGCAGCAGCAGCAGCACCGGCAGCAGTGGCCTTTGGGGTATATGTATATAATACGCGCGAGAACCACGGAGAGAGAGATTGGGAAAGCGGGTAGTGCTGGTGGAGAGCCCGCGTGTGTGAGGTGTGAGGAGAAGGAGGAGGAGGATATTAGGGGCTAATTTGGCAGCGGCGTGCCGGTTGTTAATTTTAATTGCAAAACTAATTCGACGGGCCTCCCACCTCTTTGCTCTCCCTTTCTTTCTGCCGATCGTGTGTTAATCCGCGCCGACGCTCTTTACGCACGATACATAATGTATGTATAGCTGCGCGCGCGTATACTTAATTACACCTCCGTCTCCTTGCGTCATCGGTGATTAGGGAAGTTTACGCGCAAACGCTACTACCACTGTACAATGTCGGCCTGCCTTTTTTCCCTTCGAATTTACAATTTTGTTTCCATTTTTGTTTCGTTTTTTTTTTGTAACACCCGAGATTGCCGATCGGCATGAAAAATCGGGCCCACGGCGCGCGTTCGATCGCCGATAACGCCGTTCCCGAGCCGCTAATTCGATCCATCAGCCGTGCACTGACATAAATCATACAACCACAGCAACAACAACAACACCGCACGTAGGCTACGCCCGCGTGTAAGATTAATCAATTTATTTGTCGAAACTAATAACCCGTCGTATCTCGCCCTCGATTTTTACGGCCGTATGATCAGGTTCTGACGGACATCGCGGCCTATCGGCAGCGACGATACTGAGAGTACATCGGTACAACGTATACATAGTAGACACACGATACGTCCCAGATAGGAGGAAAAAGGAGGTGGAAAGGGGTTTTTTCGAAAACCATTTGTCCCCTTTGGAAAACCTCGTTGCACGACTTCCCGATGCCTCGTAATCGCGAAAGAAAAAAAAAAAAAAAAAAAAAAAAAAAAAAAAAAAAAAAAAAAAAAGCGACTGTGAGACGGGCTGCATGCGCACCTACCCCGTGAAACATCAGGACGGCTCTCGAGAACTGCGGAGCAAAGTACAAGTAAGTACGCAGCGCTACAAGAGCAGGCCATCACCGCTCGGTCGAGCGGATAAATCGTCAACGTGTTTCGCGGCGAAATTTCGCGACGCTTCATTAGCCCGTGACGCCTGCGTTCGCCTCTCTCGCGCGCGTCGCTGTCCTCGGCCCTGACAAGTTTGACAAATTATTCCTGCCCCCCCCCCGACTCTTTTCCCCCAAGTCTTTCTCGCGTCCGCTTCTCCTCTTTTCTCCATCCCCTCCTCACGCGTCGCTGGCTCTCTCTCTCTGCAGCCTCTGGCTAATAATTTATGCCGTTCATGAGGCTCGAGGTGTGTTTCTTTCCCCGCATCCCTGCCTCCTCGCGCAGATGGATACATAACGCGCTTGACGCTGGTTTTTCCAGTCTTTCGCACACCCTCGTAATTAAGCATATATATATACGACTGGTCTCTCTCTCTCTCTCTCTCTCTCTCTCTGCGTACTCACAACCCTTTCTTGGCTCCTTTTGTCTAAAGATCGTTTAGAGCGCTCTCTTTCGCCATTGTGTTTGTGCGTATAGACATATCGGTCGCTCGGCGCCGCGTTGTAAAATTTATTGTCGAGCGTCTCCGGAGGATTTTCGGGGGCCTTTTTCGTACCTTTCCCAGCGTACGGATGTATAATTTATACGAGGATTATCAATTGTACATATAACGCTCTACTCTCCGAAGACTTCTGCGAGAGTCTTTTCATTCATTATTAGTGCGTGAAATGTCTTTGGAAATGAGCGGGGGAAAAGTTTCTCGAGTTACCGCACAGCGAGGTAGGAAAATGGATATTTATTAAAAAGAGGACAAAAAAAAACTCGAAAGATTATGTATTCTACTTTGATCAAAAGGATAATGAAACAAGTACAGCATGATCTTTGCTCGATTTTTCTTTATTCTCCGTTCGAAACGGAGATAAGTTTACTCTCATCGAACGAGAGACTACTGTTTTTTCTCACTCGAAGTGACTTTTCATTAGTGCGCAAATTACCGGATACATATTTTATTCGCGATAAGTGTGAAAAGTCTTTCATGAAAATTCAAAGATCAGAGAGATTTTCAGATTCAGTAACAACAAAGATTCACCGTTCGATAAACAACAATCGAAAAGGAACTATATGTAGATACACACGCTCGGAACATATAGTTCCATTGCAGACTCGCCTTTTCGCTCGCACATATCAAACAGCCTCGCACCTTCGGCGATCATTAGGCATTAATGAGCTTCTAAACTGCAATTCATCCGACAACCGCGAGGGAGACTTCCCCCATCCCCGCGCTGCCTTATATACCTATACGTACAGGATAGACGCGCGAGAGAAGAAAAATTACGAGCGAAATTAATTATAAAGCGCGGCGCTTAGCCCCGGAGCCACCAGCCAAGTATACGTATTACGCGTGGAAGTTAACCGTTTTAATAACGGAAAAGCTCACGCTATAATATAAGATTCTGCTGCAACAATGTATTGTTGTATACCATCGTACTGCATAAGCACTCGTAATAGAAGCTCTCGCGCGTGGAAAACCTTTTCCGCTCGTCCTTTGGCGAAAAACGCGAGGCGGCAGACTAAGTACATTATAGGCGTTGCAATGGCAATCCTCGCCGCGGTGTTATTATTACAATGCACGTATACGCCGAGCCGCGGCTCCTTCTCCTTTATGATGCAAAAAAGGGGGCCCCTCGATTGCACATTACATACGCTGCAGGTACAACAATGAGGAGGAGCGCGCGTCTCCGTACGAACATTAAACACTATAACCCGCGCATACAGCGGCGGCGGTGGACGAGACCGCTCGGGCCCTTGTTAGGGTAACGACGCTAATTGCGGGACGCGCTCTTTCTCGGACACACCTTCTCACCTTCCCTCACCCCCCCCCCCCTCCCTCTCTCTCTTTCGGTCGTCCTCGCGGAGTGTAATGCTGTGCAGCACAACGTGCAACGTACAGCGTAAAACGCGAGCGGCGGGCATATGCGTGTGTCGCTGCACTTATACGCTGGTACATAATATGTGTATACGGGATATGCATTATGCGCGCTTTTGTCATTAAGAAACGGAAACGCTCGCGGGATATTATTGCAGCTGTTATAGCTCCGCGGAGAGACACGCACGATCGCGCGAGGTTGGAATGGTAATGGCTCCTCGGGGCGGTGCGAGGTGTGTTTTTTTTTTT
>JAPYYV010012025.1:0-13941 GCA_030522625.1 Copidosoma aretas | reverse complement strand
AATTGGCCTATAATTATTTACAAGTTTTTTATCACCCTTTTTATGTATAGGCCTAATGAAAGAGTCACTCCACATCGAGGGAAAATGACCTGATGATAATGAGAAATTTTTTACATATTCAAAATTCAACTTTTATATGTCCTTCAAAATAAGCTGTCCAATAATCATCAATACTTTTCCTTGCAAAGTAATGTTAATTTTGATATCACACTATCGAATCAAAACCAGAGAAGATACTATTACAATAGTATCTATATTATCTGTCAAAACCCTGCGCTATTATAACCTATCAACCTCATCAGGATTCTCATTCAACCCGTTGATTAATATCTAATATTAAATCCTTTGTCAACAAAAACATAATAATACATGCAAGGTTTTTATCCTACGTTTTTGGGTTTATTTTTCAAGATATCAGGCCAAATGTTGATGCTCCTGAGGTTATTGGTTAGATTATAACGGTGCATAAGGGTTTGGGTTTCACAGTGTAGTATCAAAAGGATAATGACTTAATTTGCAAGCATAAATTGTAGATATATCCATTCGACAGCTTATTTTGAAGAGAACTAAGTTGTACTGCATGGTAATCTAGCGTAGAAAAAAAAAGTTTCTATATGGTCAGTGCATAACCTAAAAAGTCTCCAAAGAGCCATTTTTTGGTCCTATACAACCCTACATAATCTCAAATGTTTCGTAATCGTCTTCAGATTCAGATTCGAATTTTATGCACTTCCATAATGACGCTCCTAGTTTCCTAAGAAAAATCCTGGCCCTATTTTTTGTAGATCTTTATAATTTCTACTTTTGAGTTGTGAAAATAGAATTTGTTATTGATATCTTTTTCTATTTGATTATTTTCTGTTTCTAGCCATAGGTGTTGTATAAAATAATAACGTGCAGTTTTAATGAATAAAAACGTTCTTTTAAAGACGTGAACAAAATTATCCGAATTATTGAAATTATTCGTTAAAATTCATACATAATAATTTAGGATGATTTGAGTGAAAACATCGATATGGCTGAGATGTTTATTCACCAAGAGAAGTACGAGGAGGCATTGAAGATCTTTGAAAAGGCACTAAAGAAGAGAATGGAGATACTAGGAGTGAGCAGTCCTGATACCCTTGACATCCAGAGCCGCATCGCCAAACTGCTATATAAACAACAGAAGTACCCGGAAGCTCTCGCTCTGCTCGAAGAGATTTACAGTAAGCAGAACATCGTGGTGGGCTCGAAAGACACTCTTGGGACCAAAAGTTCGATCGCACTGATCATGCACAGGCAAGGCAAGAGTGAAGAGGCTCTCAAACTTTTCGAGGAGGTGTACCTGAAGCAGAAAGAGACTCCGGGCATACCCGACACCGATATCGTCAACACACGCTTTCACATGGCCGTGGTAAGTTAATTAATGGCACACGGTGTTGGGTAAATAAAATATACACTTTTGTCGAGTGAATATACATGTATGTATTATTTCAATAAATCGATACATATTATCAAGGTGTTCGAGGGTTTGGGCAAGTACGAGGAGGCCATGGCGATCTTCAACGAAGTCCTGGAGAAGCAGAAGAAGATGATGGGCATGCGCGACCCGGAGACCATTACGACCCTTAACAACATAGCCGCCCTCCTCGAACGCACGGGGAACAGCGATGAGGCACTCAAGGTCTACCGGAAGGTCTACGACATGCGCAAGACGATACTCGGACCGACGCACTCCGACACCCTCAAGACGTCCTTCCAAATAAACTCGGTGCTTGTCCACCAGGGCAAGTTCAGCGAGGCTCTTGAAGCCTACGAGGAGCTCCTCGAAACTCAGCGGAGCGCCCTTGGCCCCAGGCACATAGTCACTCTCAACACCTGGCACAACGTCGCCCAGACCTACATGTACTCCGGCAAGTACGTGAGCGCGTTGAAGATCCTGACCTCGTGCCTTGGCCCGAGAAAAGCGATTATGGGCAGTCTGGTAAGCAGGATATAGTAATTAGTCATTTATTTATAGTAATTTATTTACAAGTAATAATCATAATAATTTTAGCATCCCGACATTCTGCGGACCAAGCAGATCATCGAGCAGATTCAGTTCAGCCTGAAGCTCGAAGGCAATCAGAACAACATCCTGCAGAGCTTCGAGTCCGAGGTCAAGATGGCGATCGAGCGGGGCGATGGCAAGTCCATGGAGTACTTGTTTAAGCACATGGTCGACGTCAACGACCAGGACCCGGATGGCAGGACCCTCCTTCACTTTGCCGTGAGTTGCAAATAAGTTACTTATTTGTCATCAATCGATAAATAATCTAATAATACGATAATTTTATTATATTGGTACAAGCAATATTTGTTACACCTGAGGTTTCCATCTGTGAAATGAATGATCTATAAAAAGATACAAAAAAGATTTTTTACCTTGCTAATAAAGGACAAATTCGAAGAACCTCGGACAGATGGCAACCCTAGTTGCATCAACTAGTACTTTGTTGACCTAATCATACTTGATGAATAAAGCAACCCATTTTGTGTTAATTTTTTATTCAAGGTTAATCTCAGGCATGCGGACGTCGTAAGCATGTTGCTGAAGAGCGGGGCCATTGTCACCAAAGCAACAAACAAAGGCAACACGCCGTTGCACACAGGTGAAGAAACATTTTTATTAATTTTACAAATGATATAATCAACCCCCGAAATGAATTCGTCCTCAAATCTCTAAAATATTCGTTCTCAGGCACATCACGAGGGTACAAAGACATCGTCGAGATACTTCTGAAGCAGGTCAACCGTGACAAACTCAACGACTTCATCAACGCGAAGACCAGCGTCAACGGAATGACAGCCCTCCACGTTACAGCGCGCTGTGGTAATTACGACATCATAAAAATCCTACTGAAGCATGGGGCCGTCTACGACGTGAGGAACAACGAGGGCAAGCGACCGATCGACTTGGCTAAGGAACCAGAGTCGCTGAGGCTGCTCCAGTCGATCGACGAGCTCTTTCAGCGGGTCAGGCGAGGCGACGATAAGATCATCGAAAGCCTGAGGTCGGCCCAGCCCGAGGAGTTCAAGGCCATGACAAACACACGCGACCACCAGGACAAGTCGATCGTACAGGTCGCCTTGGTCAATAAGCACCCTCAGCTGGCTGGCAAGCTGTTGAAGCTCCTCAAGACTCAGAATTCGAATTAGTGAGTGTAAGTGTACATATGCGTTGTGTAATCATGTCGTAAGATAGACTGGACTGAATCAACTATGGACCGAGAAAAATCATTTGCAACCAATTTTTTTTGTGATTTCCTGTTTAAACTTTTTTTTTTTTTTTTTTTTTTTGACAAGTTATTGAAAAATTTGTAGTTCCGAAAAAAATTTAATTATAATTTTCATTTCAAAAATTGAAGAAATTTTTCTCTGAATTCAATAGATTTCGAGAAGAAAATTCTAAAAGTTCGAAAAAAAGGGCGATTTTCAGCGCTCAAAAACAATAGAAAAAAATTAATTTGTTTATGAGCACAAAATTTTCTAGTATACTTGAACATGTATATAATAATGTTCTGGGGAGATATTTAATATTGTAGAACCACATTTTTAACAGGAAAGCACACAAAAACTGCTTGCGAATAATTTTTCCCCCCATAACAGATTCAATCCAGTTACTAATCGTTATGGTGGTGATTGTGGACAATGAGGAGCCAGCCAGGCGGTCGTGCCGTCGAAAATATCATGTATATTGATATATTAACCATTGATATATTGATCGTTTACCATTGTCGTTTTTTTTTTTGTTTTTTTTTTTTTTTTTTATTCAAACAAGTGACATCGAGAGAAAAAGTGTGTTACTTAGTTTTCATTCCAAGTTCAAGCCACGCTGTGAATTGAACAGACAATAAAATAATCAAATGCTGTTGAGCTATTATTACATTTTATACGGTGATGTTTACGGTGATAATCATCCTTTAATAGACTTATTTTCCAAGTCTGTGTTAAGTTGTATTAATCTTGATTGTTCCAACGATGCAGTATTCCAGAAAAAAAGTAAATGGAAAGTAGCTTTGTAATGATTTTGTAACATAAAATAGGTTCTAGAAAAAAATGATTGTTACATTTGTAAGTATATTGTTGGTTGGTTCAGACCGTTAAACGAGAATGAGACCTTTTTTTCATTCAAAGTAATTTATTTTTATAAACAATAAAAAAAATGTAATTACAGATTAGCAAGGAATGCATGATTACGAATGCTTCAACGACCTATTTAAAACGTGTACAAATAAGCTTCAAATGTGTTTGTGTTACGCTAAAGAGAATCAAAGAAAAAGGAAGTAAATGATCTGAGAAATCAATCGTAAGCGTAAAAGCAAGTCGAACAATTATTGTTGAAATAAAAAAGTAAATCACATTAAGAATGAGTGTATAAATCATTGTCTCTGTTGAAATAAGTTTTATAATTTCATACTTTAATCGAAAAATTGTTATTACTATAAGGTTTTAAATAAACTGGAAGTCTACTGAATGCTTGCATTGATGTTATTTATGAATTCAATAAATAGACATTTTATAAATATGTAGGAAGTATTTATGATGAAAAACAAACTTTAAGACAGCGTGGTACAAAAAACATTGATTATATATTTGACCGAATATACATAAAGGTTGTACATTTCTAAATATTCAATATAAATTACTGTATTAATCTACATTCACCTTTCTTTCAACAAACCTTACGATGACATTATAAAGTACGATAATTTTTTTTCCGCCAAATATCAGTACAAAGATTATTTTGTATAATTTACAAAAAGAGAAGTAAGAAATGTTTCTTTTATTTTTATATAAAAACAGTCGTGTTTTTTTTCAGTCAGCACCTTAATGCTATAAATGCAGACATATGCATGATGATAAAAATTATTAGATTAATGTGGGTTGTCAGTTTAAGAAAATCCGATACATAAATAATTAAAAAATTCAGTCAGTCATATTTATACCTGTACATACAATACACAGTCAAGATCGGTGTAAAATATTTTTGTAATGGTAAATTTGGAGCTAAGCTCGAAAACCGTTTCTTGTTCACATTTATCCGCTTTACACATTTAATATACGAATTTATGTATGTATATGTATATTATACTATATAAACTTGTAAAAACTATCATACACGCTTCTTTTAATTACACAAATCATTATTATTAATTACTCATCACTTCGTTTTTTCGACATTATTACTCTTGTTACGCATAACTAAAATAATTTATTTCATCTTTGCAGGCAAATATGAAAATATTAAATGATTTCTTCAAAAAGACCATTTTGGAAGTAAAAATGGTTTCAAGCTGAATCGATAAACTTCCTTATTCACCTGCATAGAACGACTTATGCATCTATTTTTTTATACACCCAACGTATAGCAACGTATATAGTATTACACGTACGCACGTTGAAATTTAACTTCAGTAAAGTAGAAATATTATAAAGCAATTAATAAGTCAAACATTTCAACATTAACAAATAAAAATACTTACAATTTATTTTTATTTTTTTTTTTTTTCACTTGAATAACATAAATTATTATTGGTAATATTGAAGAGTAATATATTGCTTACTTTACGATACAAAACATAGGCAGTGTCATAGGTGCGTATTTTATTTTACTATTGTTTTTCAAAAGAATTCTATTTTATTATTTGTTAATTTAGGCATGCCACAATATCAGTGTTTTATAGCCTTGGCTAGAAAGAAATACTGAAATCGCAATCAGGTTGAAAGGTATCATTTTTTTAAATATTTTGCCTCGTACATTTAGTATGAAAAAATTACATTTTTAATACGATTGGTCAATAATGTATGTCATTCATTATTTGTTGATTATGTTTTTGTAAAATATATTCAGAAAATTCCTTAATTAAATAAATGGCACTTTTTCAATTAAAGCTACATAATCAATTAATATAAATGAAAAATCATTTTCAAAATACTATTTAGACTTTGATTGAACAAGTATCTACAAAGCGTAATTAAAATTATAACGATGTAACTCCTATGACAAAGCTATATTATTACTGCACAGTTTGGACTGAGAAAATTTTATTCCACACGTTTCATGTATAAATTCATTTAAAAAAAAAGATATACACAAATTTATTATGATGATACAATCAAACAAACAGCCGTAAGAATAAATTGAAAAGTTCCTTATTAGACCAAGTCTTTTTTTACGTACATACGAAATAGGTTCTGGTGTTCTGTACATTAATCTTCACATCTTTAAAAAAAATGTTAAAGTGAAGTCTGTTTAATAGATCAGTCCAACTTACTTTACTCTAAAATTAGACTTCTATCATAAAAAAAGGTGTTTGGTGTTTCAAGTTTAAAATAATTCAAAGATAAATAACCATTAAAACCCGCAAGGTAATGCAATACTATTTCACACCGGGTAATGGCAATCAAGGTGATGATGATGATGATGATGATGATGATGATGATGATAATCAGTACATCTTATACATCTATAATTTACACTAAAAATCAAAAAGCTACTCTAAATAGCTTGCTCAAAAGTTTCGAAATCTAAATATAAGTTTTCTTTTCCCTCACTTTTTATTAATTTGCTTATTTTACACATATTTACTCATAGTTTGGTATTTTTCCGCAGTAAAAACGAACTTCTCCGTTTCGACGTCCCGCCAAACGGAGAAACGAAGATCAATGCAGTGTACTACGCGCACACGCATCCAATAAACGTATCCATTATTCCATTCACGCTTCGAAACATCCACTCATCGTATAAAACCACATGCACCATGACGCACAAATAAAAACACGTAGGTATATATAATCCAATGCTTCGATAGACTCTTCGAATCGAAACGTTGAGCAATGGGGGGTCCGACTTACTGTTTCGAAAGCCTCGTTTCGATGAGCACTTTACTGGGATCGGGCAGCCTGACGACGAGCTGGGCACCGTTCTGCATCGGCCGCGTGCCGTTCGGTGGCATCGCTGGGCCATTAGTCTTCAAACAGCTTTGGACTGGCTGTTGTTGCTGTAAGTGGGGCGCCACGGGCAGGACCTTTTTCGCGCCGCTGAGCTTCGGCGAACAGCACTGCTTGCCGTCCTCGGGGTAATCGGCCTGATAGGTCTGCTGGTTGGCCATCATGGGCGCCCCCGGCTTCTCGCCATAGTGCTGCAGGCCGTTGCTGTGGAAGTTGCCGGTCGTCGTCTTGTGCATCGACGCGTCCGTCGATGGCACGCCGTAGTGCGATTGCTGGTTGTTGTTCCTGACGAGAGGATCGTTGTTCTTGTTGCCGAAATGCGGCGCCGAGAGCTGCGTCGAGTTGGTCTTGTTGGTGCTCTTGTGGCTGCTGCCCGAGTAGTTGGTCATCGTCTCGTTGCAAAAGTCGTTGAGGTACGTTTGGTTGGCGTACCAATTGTGCAGCCGGTGGTGGATCTCGGGGAATTGCGGTCGGCGGTTCGCCACCTCGTGCCAGCACTCGATCATCAGGCTGTAGATCATCGTTGGACAGTCCTCCGGGCAGGGTAAGAGCTGACGCGAGCGGATCATGTCGATGACCTCGGGGTTGTTGTAGCCGTAGTAGGGCTGTTGACGAGGATTTTTTGTTAATTTTACTTTCGTATCGTTGAAGGACGAGAAATTAAAAAATACGACACTACGTGATAATATTTTGCATTCAATTTTACGTAATACTATGGCAGTGTTTGTTGCGGAAACATGACCCGACTGTTTCGAAACGTTTCGTTGGAAAACACAAATGTTGCCAAAACATCTCTAAAACTTGAAAAAGTTCGATCATTTAAAATTACAAATTCAAGATTTTAAATATCATCCCCATTTATTTGGATTATGATGCCTATAAATATTTCAAGCAAATATCATTTGTATGCTTTTCGGAAAGTCTCATTCTCATTTGTTGTACGTTACGAAATACACGTACTTGCAAGCCGTAGCTGTAGATTTCCCACAAGACGACCCCGAAGCTCCACACGTCGGACTCCGTGGTGAATTTCCCGTAGAATATCGACTCCGGGGGCATCCATCTTACGGGAAGCAGACTCTTCGACTGCACTCTGTAGTAGTCGCTGCTGTATATGTCGCGAGAGAGGCCAAAGTCGGAGATTTTAACGGTCAGGTTCTCACCGACCAGACAATTCCTAGCGGCCAGGTCTCTGTGTACGTAGTGGTGGCTGGCTAGATACTCCATTCCTGCAGGGAAGAAAAAAAATACGCTTCAAGTCTAGAGTTCTGCGTAACACTGTTACTCGAATAAAACAAAAAATTGTCGCGTTTTCAACTTACCAGACGCTATCTGCAGAGCGATGTGCAAAAACTCGTGCTGCTCCAAGACCTTTCCGCTCGCATTGTTGAGGGGGACGTCCGATCGCGGCGAGTGGCTGATCAGAAATTCGTGCAGGTCACCCTGGGTCATGTACTCGAACAGCATGCACATGGGCTCGCCGTTGAGTATGACACCTAGCAGGCAGATGATGTTCGGATGCCTGAGATCGGTCATCAGATCAACCTCGCGCTTGAAGTCGTTCTGGGTCTTTGGGGTCGCGTTTTCCTTCAGAGTCTTGACCGCAACGTAGATCACTTCGTCCGTTTTGTTTCCGCTGTGCAACTCGCCCTTGTAAACTTTTCCTGGGGAAACGACGAGAGTGGTAACGTTGTACTTACTCTGGTAAAAGTTTCAACGTTGGTTCAACGTTGATTTCAATAATTATCAATTATAAAAGAACATTTTTCAAACTTTCCACCTCAATTCAGCGCTGAAATCAACATTGAATTTACCTTGTGCTTTTGACCTGATTACAACATTGAATTCACGTTTATTCAATGCTGAAATCATCGTTGAATCAAGATTGGGACTTTTCCCAGAGTATTCTCTGTTACGAGTTGTATTAAATATGAATGGTCGTTTGGCAACTCATCTTACCAAACGCTCCCTCTCCCAGTTCTTGTAACAACACGACGTTATTCATCGTGAACTGCGGCACCCGGTTATTGGAAGTCCGGCTGCTTCCGCTGCTCAGAGTACCAGTCCCGGGCGTGGTGTTCCCGGGACCAGCCAGGAGCGAGCTCATCTCCATCGGCTGCGTGTTACTTCGTCTTCCGTCGTATATATTTTTGTCACTTTGCAGCCCGGTCAACATCTGCAAGAACCAAATATAGTAGTTGGTCAGTGTGTAAACCTTGTAATACACGTACAATACACGCATGGTGTGAAAATTCGACTGACTTTGTTCATTGGCAAGTGATTAGCCTGTCTTCTAGATTTTCGGCTTCTGTAGCAACAACAATAACAAACCAGTATAATTACAAATCCTCCCGTGAGTACGAAACCAACAACAGCGTAAACCCACAAGTTTTCAACTGCAAAATGAAAGAAAAAAGAAAACCCACGCATTAAGCACCAGAGGGTTATTGGGTTTATGAAATTTGAATCGTTAAAATACAAGCGGAGCACACTCACCACATTTAGGTATATAACAAAGTTCCTTTTGCATACGGTTATTCACGTCCACGTAACACCAGGGCTGCAACTCCGTACTGCCGGGGTTTCGACAGTACGAGTGGCGACCCGCCAGCTCGGGGTAGTCCGAGATTTGAAGGTTGAACTGATTTATCCAGGGCTGACACGGCTTGCCGGTTATGCTCGTCTTGACCACACCGCGGTACGATTTTCCCGTGCCCCAATAACAATAATCGTCTGCAATTATTGAGGTCGAATTTTTCATTGGCCGTAGCGTCACGATTAATCACATAAATATATTTGTACCTATCTTACGCGGATGGTGAAACAATAGGTTTCGATTTTATGAAACTATGAAGATTGAATAATACTCTTATTTCTTACTGTACGAAAAAAAAAACTATCTGGGAATTTGTGCAGCTCAAAGGTCAGGGCAATGTAGGGAAAGTCCTTTTCCGTGAATTACACATCTAATAACCTCTCGCCCCAGAAGCCAAAAAGGGCATTACGAAGTGTTTTTATTTACCTTTTTCAATCAAAATCAATCAAAATAATAAAAGCTGAATACTACTACACTTCGAAGTTGCGAATGAAATCATGCCGCGAAGCGAGAAACAACAATCAAAGTTGTTTCATCAATCACGGGAAGGCCCTAAACAACAGGTAGATTTGCGAGAAATGTTTTTTTTTTTTTCGAGCGTTTTTTGAGTTATAAATTCATCGAAAACCCCTTTGTTGAATGTATTTTCTCGCTAAATTAAATTTGGCAGTATATAATTTTACGATCCATTCATTCGAAGTATAATTGGCACGATTCACGAACGAATAATTTCTGTTTGCAATGGCGACCTCAAACTGCTGATTGGAGAATTTAAAATTGATATTCGAGAATTGAGTTCAAACGATAAGAAGCCAAAGCTATCATCAAAGTTTCATCAAAAGAAAAAAAAAAAACAAAGAAAAAAAAAAAAAAAAAAAAAAATAAAACAAAAAAAAAAAAAAAAAAAAAAAAAAAAAAAAAAAAGCTCGACTCACTCTCTTGGACGTTGCTGTCCGTGGAAATGCCAAGGCTCATGCAGTCGGCAGACTCTGGAGTGCCTTCCGGAGGCAGGTCCGAGCACTCGACGAGCGGCAGTTGCCGGCCGATCTCCGGGTGACGTTTGCCGATCGCGTACTCCCTCCTGCACAGATCGTCCTCGAGTATTTCGCACTCCTTGCGGCAAATGCGGCGCAACTTGCGGTTGAGCGCGTCCTTTTTCGCCGAGTGCGAGTCGCCGTAGGTCGTGCTGATGATTTTCCGCGTTGACGTTCCTGAAAATTACATGTTTCTGATCGTTTCCATGGAAGAAAAAATAATGATAAAAACGCTGGATCATTTCAGATTTTTAAATTACATAGTCACGAGTGCATTTGAGAAAATAAAACAAAAAAATTACTGTTCGATTGGTAATTCAAAAATTATGATATCACTTGTAGTTATTATTAATGATTAAAAATGCATTTCAAGATACATCTTAACGAACAAGTTACTAAAACATTGGCTGAGTAGTTTTCATATGATGCATATTACAATATCGTATCACATGAACTATTCACCTAATGTCTCAACAGCTTGTTCCTCGATATGTATCGTACATTTTTTAAAGAACAACAATAATATAGAGTGATGTTGAAATTGTTTAATCACCAATCGGATAGTACGTTCTTTATAAACAGATTCGTGAATATACATATTTTGAAATTTAGAATCGAGATGGCACGTTTTTTTGGATGAATAACATCGAGATGCCTTTTTGGGATTCAGAAACGAAATGGTACTATTTTTTACGTTTTTGTGAAAGAAAATTGAAATGATACTTTTTCGAAATTAAAAATGAGATGATATTATGTTTTTCAAATTAATACGATCTTCGATCTACGTGGTGAAATAAGCTAAGTATATAAATAATAATGTCTGTTTGCAAAAGTAATCAGCACACACTCGAGCATCTTCATCTCACGTGCGTATCTTATCATCAGACACCTTACCTCTTTCTCTGCCGCTCTCCATCGAAGGATCGAAATTCGAGCGGTACTTCGCCCCTCGTTTCCGCGGGACGCCGTGCCGTGACAGATCTTCGAGCTGATCCTCGCCGTCGACATCCTCGAAGGTGTCCTCCTGCTGATTCGACTTGAGCAGATTGAACAGTTGGGTGCTGGGCTGCTGGTTTTTCGGGGAGCTCCGGCAAATCGGGAAAGTCGAGTAACACAGGGATGGTTGCGCGTAGCGCTCGCAGTTCGGGGACAGGTCGCTGCGGGGAAAAACGAGTCGTTTGATTTTATTCTGTTGATTTGGTAAAGTATGATGGACCGATTCCTCGTTGAATTCATTTTCTTTTACAATACAAATTATGATTTAATTTCTTTGCTCAACGAAAATAGCAACACATGATTATTTATACATTTCTAGTTTCGAATCTATTCATGCTGATATGCTGTTGTACATCAAATTTTATGCACCAGTCTTGCTAAAGTATTATCAACGGTAGAAATTATTGTGCCGCACAGAAAAATTTACCGTTGAAACAGTTAAAATTTTCTTACCCAAATCAATCCATGAAATTATTACATGAATTTTTAATGAATTTTGATTTAGAGAATAGAAAAGATAAATCAAGTAATACGAGATCTGGTATAAGTAATCTTGCACACTATTGCAACGGATTAATTTCGCAATTTAGATCATAAGCGATTTCGTGTATGTATTTTTATACATCGACAAAATTTCGATGCAAAATTTTGATATAAAAAAAAGCACTATCTTGATTATTATGAAAAAATTGTACTATGTTGAGGTGGAAAAATAAATTATTTCAGAAATATGTTACCTTTCGTTGCAAAGAAAGGAAATAGTACGAAAATGTATTTAATTACAGACTATTCATGAAAAAAAAGTACATGATATATTTGGTTTTACTACCGATATCTTACTTTCTTCTATTAATAATCGAAACATGTCACGCTAACACTACATTTTTCCACAGTATTTATTATAGGCTTTGAATTGTACTCACGGTGATTTGTTAATAACGCTGAACGCTTTTATAAGTTTTTCTTCTAATAAGCTCTGGGTCATCGGGTGAGGAATGTAGACGGACTGATTGCCAACAAGGTGTTCGCAAATTTTTCCCACGTAAAGCTGAAAAAACGTTTTCCATCACTCTAGAGTTCAATTGAGAAAAAAAAAATGTTTTTTTAAACAAATGACACGAACCTCGCAGGTCCCGTCATGATTGTCCTTGCGTCCTGGTAATGAAGACGCACCAGGTAGACTGGCAAGACTAACACCCGCTGGCAACTGCATATTGACATTTTTAAGGCCGCTGATTTCAGATAGGTCTATAGTACTGCTTTGTGAGTTAGTTGGCTGGGGACTAGGAGGAATCTTTAAAAACGGGTTCGACGACGATCCACCTTCTGAGCTGTCAAATTTGTCATCGTTGCTGTGAAACGAAATTTCATTCGTTAATATCTCAGGTTGGTAAATTTCGTCGTTGATTATGGTTTAATTTCCATTCGTGGAAATGATTATTTTCTTTGATCACTTTTCATGAATGATAGATAAGTCAATTCTTCATATTTTGAACGATGTAGGGATTAGTAGCTTTACGATAAAAAAAATTACGATGAAAAATATTTTTCAACATCATCCCAAATTTAAAGGTTTCCAGCAACAAATTCCATGCGCAAGTATGTTGGATAAAATACTTTGAAGAATTTTTAATCTGCAATTCATTTTCATCATCACGTTAAAAAACGATCTAGCAATACCTAATAAATCGTAGGTAAATTAATACGCTGGATATAGAATTAATTTTGACGCGATAAATGGATATGTTTAATTGAAAAAATTGGGTGTTTTGTAACATAAATTTTTCCTTTTTTCCTTGATTTTTAGGTATTTTTAGGCGTTTTTAGGTATAACGGGAGTGTCTTATATGAACATCAGAGCAAAAAGTGTAAACTCACATGAATTTTTTTTTATCTTACGAAAAAAAAAACTTATATCTATTGTGAAGGTAGTCCCGAGGAGTGCTTATCTACCATGTCTATTTATGTATATGTTAGAAGATATACATCCAGATTATCTTTAAAACTTAACACCCGGTTGAGCTTAGGTGAGAGCTTAGTCTTTATAACAGAACCTGATGGCTATTAAGTTTGCCGAATTCGTGAGAAAAAATAATTTATAAGAAGTAAAACTGATAAGATAATACAATTTATTTTTTTTGCAAGCAATTTAATTGATACATCTATACAGTTAATAAGAATTATAAGTCTCTGAAAAACCGCTGCCAATAAATTAGAAACGTCTTCCTCAAGAACTATTCCTATGCTTATCTTGAATAGAAAAATATCAAATAACATAACAAGATGAATATAAAAAAAAAAAAAAAAAAAAAAAAAAAAAAAAAAAAAAATATAAAAAAA
>JAPYYV010012024.1:0-12054 GCA_030522625.1 Copidosoma aretas | reverse complement strand
AATGGCACGCAAATTAATTGCTCGAATAAGATACGTCAGCTAAAGTCCTTAATCAGTTGGGTGAATGGGGTGTCATAAGAACCAAGCGATAATTACAGGTTTCGCTGATGGAACAGCCAAAGCGCGTCAGGCTCACGTTTGTAGATAGGAAGCTGTCAAATTTCACCGTCGCTCGATTCCAACCGTATTATTACGCGCGCCTACCGCCTCGAACGAGTTTCAGAAATTCAACGTAACATTTCAGAACCAAAATATCGCACCTCCAGTACTTTCTCCAGTAGTTTTAACGATGTTCAAGGAACGTTGATTGGAAACCCCGAAATTCCGCCGGAGCCTCGAACAACAAACAACCACCGAAACCTACATACATTTCGCGACGGGGTTCGAAAAAACCACGGGCCCGAAAACACGAGGACCCTACGCACGTGTGGGTAACCCTATACAAAAGAAAATAATGGGAAAGACGCGCGGAAAGGTTCCCTCGCTCTCGCGCCCTCCCTCCCCTCTTTTTAGGGACGCAGCAGCATAGCGAACAAACGAAACGCGCTCGCACAAACGCAGCCCCGCTCTTAACCTCGAAATTTCGATTTCGTCGCGAGGTATTTTAACGAGGCCGATATTCCTCCCCCCCTCCCCCCTTTCCCCCGGGGCCCTTGCTCGGCCTACCGAAAAGAGACGACGGCCCTACCGATCTCTCCCCCTCCGACGAGATCCTCGGAGAACCAGGGGCGGGAGGGCCGGAGTATAGTAGGACCGCGCCGTCGTGATGCGCGTGCGTGTACACTGCCGAGGAGTGATCGGTAAAAAATAATCGGGAGCGCGACTTTTCCCCGGCCCCTGGCTAATCCGGCCAATTAAAAAGGTCGCGCGCGTCGAGAAATCACGGACGAGACGACGAGCGGGGAGAGGATCTCGAAGGGCCCGGCCATCGGATCTCGTCCTTCTCCAAAAACGCAACGTGTGCGGCGGCATACATATACACCCGCATCGTGCGTCGCCTATGTTTCGGGGGCCGCGTCGCGGTATTCGCTAATGAGAGCGAAAACGAAACGAGAGTGGACAGCGGTGTAGGGGAGGGGGGAGGACGGACCAATCGAAGCGAAAAATGTTAATTAAAGCGCGCTCGCGCGTCAACCGCTCCAACTGCGCACGCACGAGGACCCCCCCCCCCCCTCCCTTTCCACGGCATCATCGGTTATTTGTGCGCGCCGATGGGACCTTTCTCTCTTCCCCCCGTGACTAGTATATCTCTCTTTCTCTCTTTCTCTCTCCCCGCGTGTCCCCTAATTGGCAGCGGCAGGGACCACGGAAACTCTTCCCGTCGCGTCCTCGCGTGTATAGAGGATCCGCAGCAGATATCTCGTTCGTTTTTTCTAGACCCGAACTCTGCTCCCCCGAGCCGTTTGTGTGTGTGCTGACGCTTTCGGGGACGAGTCGCCGCCGCCGCCGCCGCTCTTTCTGGGATACGACGTTGATCGTTGACGTTTTTCCGTACGCCGCCGCCGCAGCTTCTTCTCTCCCATGCTGTACACTCGGCGGTGTCTTTGCGGGAGCTTTTTCTTTCCCCCCCCCCCCCCCCCTTTTTTTCTCCGCCCCCCCCCCCCCCCCCCCCTCTTTCTTCGTACGTACCTACACTCATAACGTTTGCGCAGCCGCGTCCCTCGCCAATAATTCAATTTGGCGATCGATCGAGAGCCGTCGTCGGTGGATGTTGAATTTTTTCGAGTTCGACTCGCGAGGTTGTTGGATGCGAAAAAACCAAGAAATATACAAACGAGGAATCGAGGCTCATCTCGGCGAGGGAATTCGCGGGGCGCGCGACAAACCGATTAATCCTCTCGGGCGGGGAGACTTTCGCAAGCTTTCACCTCGCGCGCGAGTCTCGGTCGTAATTATAAAAAATACCCAAGCAAGGGGAGGACTGACGCATAAAATCCAGCGCCCGAATCCGCGCGAGAGGACCCGTTCGAAATAAACCAAAAGGCAATTATCGATCAAGGCCGCGGCTGCGAACCTTAATCATCTCACGGGTGTACGATACAAGATGGGGAGCAGTACAGATCCGCACGGGAGGAGGAGGAGGTGGCGAAGGAGGGGTAAAAAAATGAGCAAACAAATAAGCGGGTAATCCGAGCGGGCGGGCGGGCTGATGGGGGCCCTTTGAGGATTTAAATTGCGCAAAGCCGAGCGCGCGCGCGCGCGCCACCGGGGCCCGGCAATCCGATCCATTAGCGATTAATCGGCGCTGCGGCGTACGGAGCGTAATAAGCCGCTTTCGTTTTTAATGGAGCCGCGCGGAGGTTGCGGGCTGGACGTGCGTGCGAAGGAGAATAAGAGGAGGCGGAGAAAGAGCAGGTGCGACGAGGTGTTCGCCGGCCTAATCTCCATACGCGAGCCGGAATGTTGCCGAATTAAAGCCGCTGGAATAATTAAATTCCGCGCCGGCCGATTCCTTCTCCCCCAACCCCCCTTCCTCCTTCTCAACCTCAAAGAGCCGCGCCTCGTTTGCGTACATCTCTCGTCCACCCTGCTCCTCTTGTTTTTCTTTTTTCTCGAAATCTTTCTCGCTGCTGCTGCTGCTGCTGCTGCTGCTTTTTTACTCGTTTCCCCCTTTTTGTTTTTTGTTTCAATTTCGCTCGCCCCTCTCAAACGAGCTCTCCGGCTGCCTGCTATGATCCGAGCACTTTTCTTCGCGCCGCTCGTTTGGGCCTGGTCGGCCCTGCATCGAGATGCGCTTGTTGTTGTGCGGAAACGTGTACCCTAGCGGTTCTTGCCGCCCGGAAAGTTGGGGGGTACACGCCTACCTTCTTTTTTTTCTCTCCGCTGGCTTCCTTATCTCGCTGCCCGCGGGGCGGGTCTAGTGAGTGATACGGTTCCGCTCTACTGCTGAGGCGCGCGGTTGTTTGATTATTGTTAAATCACCTCAACCATTTATTTCATATCACTGTACCTTGTTGTCAAATAAAATTGAGGGAGTACATTATTTGAATTTTTATGTTACAGTGGCGGCAAATTCATCACCGTCGGCGACAGGATCCGACTGCCAGACGACGTGACCATGGGATACATAATCGAGCACTTGCTGAAGAAACAGCTCACCGTCGTTGAGCAGTTCCATTCGCATCTCGAGATACTCAAGTTCCTCAACAAAGACACCCTTCACGAGCAGGTCAGTGCGGAGCGTCTGGCAGTAGTACCGCCCGATAAAAGTTCACGAGCGAGTCCTTGAATCGCTTGTGTGCCCCTCTTGGGCTATTCGAGCTCTGGTCTCGTTTTCTCTTAGTCTGTAGGGCTGTAAAAAAATTTTTATCGAGCTTTTTATGTGAAAAATAAAAAAAATAATTCAAGCAAGTATGAATGCAAGACTGTTTTTTCTTTTTTTTTTCATTTACTAAATATGATACTTTTGATAATAGGCAACGGAAGTCTCTGTCAAATTTATGTTCCTTCGAGTAGGTACTTGTACATTATTAGTAATTTTTTCCATGCTGTACGAAAATATATTAAAGCAATACGGACTTGGATTCCCATCAGGGGTATCAAATAACCAGCTCGTTAAACGAAAACATATCGTTCCGATGAAATTCTACAATTGTGTTAATGTTAATCGAGTAATGAATTTTTATAAAACTCAGACACATATACATGCTAATTTGATTCGGGTAGCTGCAAATAACTATTGTACACTGAAGAATTTATTGAAACTTCATCGGGCGATGACGTACGTAATTAAATTTCCGTTTTCAAGAGTTGAATAATACAACACATCGCGATCTCTTGAAATACGTTACGATCGATGAGCCCCTGTCACAGCGCGGATTCCAAAAGTAGTCCATCGCTCCTTTTCCCGAAATACTGCACTCCCTTCGGAGCCACCCTCAAAGTTCTACTTCCGTCAGAAAAAAAAAAAAATATGCCCTTGCCTCGGTTCAACGAACCATCCGTCGCCCCGGCACATTATGCAGCAGTTAGTCGAAACCGAGTCGAAACTTTGCGAAAGCCCTCCCTAAGTATAGGTAGTACGCAAAATCCCTCCGCCCCTCCCCTTGAAATATGCAAACATGCAAATTTCATCGACTTACGCTTGAGCCCCTGTACAACCCGTACACCCGTATACTCTTGCACACACATCCGAACCCCCCAAGCTCAAAGACAGTTTTGAAAGCTCCAGCGTCGAGGCGCAACTTCAAGCTCATGTCGATCACCCTAGCTGCCTGTATGTATACACTGAGAGACCAATTTGTTCACTATGAACATGATATGTTAACTATTAATATATTATGTTAATGAATTGAATTGGTATACTTACAGTTAACATATTATCTTTATTGTAACAAATTGGTCTCTCAGTGTACATGATATATCGTACGCGAACGAGATAACGCGACCTCATTTGAACATCGAACTCTGCCTCCGAACTTTGCAAAGCGAGGCGTTAATATACCTATAGTATCTCTCCCACAGCCTGTGAGAGCAGAGCACGCGTGGATTAAAGCATATCGAGCTTCGAGGAATAGATCGCACAGATCGATCCCCTATACTGCACCATCAACCGGCGAGCAAAAATGGAACGTACCCAGCCCGAACGAGTCAATTGAATTTTCAAAAAACATCCGCGCGGCGCTTTTTCTCCTCCCCCCTTCGTTCTGCTCCGGCTCTTCGGGAAATCCCTCGCCGCGGAGGAAGAGAAGGAGAGCCGAGTTAGTTCCAAGCGCTTATACGTGAATGTATGCTGCACCGACACACACACACACACACACGCACACACACACACGGACGTACGGAGAGACACACGGGGAGTACTGCAGATCGAGACGTCGAGATAGACGGGCATAACTCGTCTATTAAGTTCTTTGCCCGTCGCGCGGTGGTAACCACAAGTAAGCAGTAGTAACTATGTACATATACCACCGGAGATGCCCGATAGGAGGATGTATTCTGCAGTGCTCTTCGATACCTATACATATACGTGTATATACTCACTATATTCCTTCCGTACATACGCGGTTTTGCCTCTCCGCTCGAAAGAGAAGGGTTGCACATGTACGCACGCATTGCAGGGGAGGGCCGTTCGTCAGGCTTTATCTCGCGAACGGGCGATATTATCTGATCGCGTCTCGTCGATGATGACGAACGTGGAAAGAATCCGAAAGATGACGGATCATCAATTAAAGTGTAACGATGCTGCTGCTGCTGCGCGTTGGCCGAGTACAGTAGATCGATTATCCTCTCGTCGTGAAGGATATGTATTATTATCATTATGATTATTATTAAACACGTTCGTCAGCGCAGCCCGGGAATTTCCGGAGATCCCGCGAGCGAGATTCGACGAGGTGCAAGAGATGTATCGCGATGGGCCGTGCGTTCGTATAATATTCCTCGTGCGCTGATGGAAGCACGGGGTTCGGAGCTCGTTGTGTGCCTATTATACGCGTATACGCTGCGATAACATTGTGCGAGCCGATAAACACTTTTTCGCATTAGCCGTGAGTGTATTTTGGGTGTACATATACGATAACGCCGAATGCGCGGTCGATTATACTTTACGGCCTACTTATTTCTCTCTGCATATGTGTATACGCGTACAAGGACACTAAAGTTACGTGTGCATATTATACACGCGCACCGAGTTATCCCTGCTCGCAGGGCGCACTTACGCGCAGGAAACGTAAATATCAAACTAATGGCCGGTTTTCCGCGCGCAAGTATTTTTACCGTACGGCCTCTAAATTTAGAATCGCGCGCTTCTCGGGAGGAAAGTCAAATATACAGAGCGGCCGCGAACGTTCGATCGGACGTGTATTCGCGCTGTTTAACAGCCGACAGAGGCATGCCCCGCGAGGTATGTAAAAATAAGTGCTCCGCAAGGAGCCGATCGCGCCGAGTAAGAGAGCCGTGCAGCGACTCCGCGACGGACTTGTTTTCTTTCACGTAACACTCCTCGCGGCCGAGCGAACCCGAGACTGCCCCCCCCCCCCCCTCCACCCTCATACTGTCCATTCTTACGGTCAGCGTCGGCTTTCATATACACTGCAGGAATAATATATATGCATGATATAAGAGCCGTGCGTGCCGATCGAGAGCCGCGGATCCATATTGCGCGTAGTATGCTTATTTATACGTGTGCTGCGGCGATATCAATTTCTTCGCCGTCGGGGAATCTTTTGTCCTCTCCCTTTCTCTACTCTGTGCTCGGGTCATCTGCATCTCTCGCTCGACCGTGCGCAACTTTTTTTTCATACCGAGGTACTGGCTTGTGATTGCCTTACTATATTATATTGTAGACGAATCGCTGGTGACAGAATATGCGCTGATCGATCGGTCTTTTCGCTGCTTTATGTTACAGGTGTCGTTTAGCTACTCCAAGGGGCCAAGGGACGACTGGAACGTCGTCAAGGTGGACGGATTCAGCCTGAGGGACGATCCCAAAAGGTTAGTCAACGTTTATTCAACGTAGTAGATCATTATTGATAAAAATACTCGATCGACCAAAAAGCTCCGTTGCAATGTTTAGAGATTTTGTTTCGAGACTTTCGAACTTTTTCCTTTTCCCCCCCGAAGCGCAGTTTCTCGCATCGATGAGTGAAATGACTAAGAGGCCAAAAAAAAACTACCCCCTCGGCAGCAGCGCAGAAATCACTCAGTGCCAATTAATAACGAGGCTGTATTTTCCATCGTCATAAACACGTAATTATTTAATGAGCCCGCAAGAGGAGACAGCCGACCAACGAGACGCCAGACGGACGGACGGAGACGCAAGGAGCGCCGCTGCGAACGAAATAAAGCACCACGCGGAACGCGAGCTAACGAACCAACCAACGTCCGTCCGTCCGTCCGAGAAAAAAGGGCCGGGCGCGTCTCGCGAGCGAGGGGCGGGGGAAGCGCGCGTGAGAAGTGTTTGAAAAAAATTGAGGGAGAGAGGAGACAGCGGGAGACGTTTCTGCCGCGGCGGCAGGCCTTCAATTACTTGCACAATTGCAATCGAGCCGCTGATATGTATACATATACACCCCGGCGCGCGCGTTCCCATATCTATAATACAGACGCGTGTAGCCCGGAAGTGTGTGCATCCTCGTCGATGCGCTTCGCTCCCAATCGACTTCTCGATCATCACAATCTCCGCCGAGCTTTGGAGCACTCTCCGCGTCCAACGTGCGAGAATATTGCGCGCGCGTGGACGCGCAGTTCGAGTTACAAGAGGCAATTGTTCGTACACGCGCGCGCGCGCGGAGAGGAGGGTATATATATATATATATATATATATATATATATATAAGAAAGGTGTCGTGTGTCGCGCGCGCTGTGTATAACATTATATATACGCGACACTCGTTTAGGCGCGCCGTGCCCCCCTCGACCCGCAGAGTGTAATTCCTTTGTCCGCCTGCTGTATACACAGGCGGGGCTCTTACTCGCTCACCGACGATGAAATTCGACAGGGTCCTTGATGTTTCTGGCGACCGCAGGGTGCGTCGGTTTTTCGAGCGCCGAAGCCGTTTTTGCGCCACCGCCGCGGAGTAATTGACTTTGCCGTTGTTGCGCGAGCCAACGGATACTTACTTACCCGATTCTATTGTGTTCGGATTCGCTATTTTCGTTATGCCCTTTCGAGCAGAGCTGCTGCTGCGACGGGGTTTTTTTTTGGTGAGCGGCTCCTTGGGAACTGTGGTGCGCTTAGGGGTGGTTGTGGAAGAAATGATCGGCTGGTTCGGAGTCGGTTTTCACTTGCGGACTCTTTGAGGGTCACCCGTCGTACTTGCACAGTTTTATGTATAATGTGGGGAATCGTGTCGTCTGGTGTGATTCGGTCGGTAGAGTGAAAGGTAGAATTGCATGACACATCGAATCAGGTTCGATACCATGGCTGTTACAGAGTATGATCTAGTGTGGGTGCTCGTAAAAAATCAGTAGAATCAAAAGTTGCAGTGTTGTTACGTAGAAGTGTAGACGTTTTTTGGATTTTATTTAATCACCGATTTTTGTTTATATATTATCACGCAGGAAATTTTTGTTCTTCTCTGTTCACAGGTTCAAGTCGTTGCACTGCCACCTGTTTCCTCAAGTATCGTACTGCCCGCACAGATGATGATCGATTCCATCGGACGATGATTTTTAAAGCCTTTAAACTATCGCATATTTTTCTCCGACGAATCAGAACCTTGGAAGAGCCGAAAATATTTTTCAAGGCACACGAGGATGGTTGACTCTACGATTTTTCGTACGTACGTTTTGTAAATAAAAGTATCGGTTGTCCAGCTTCTGATCTATTTGAAAGGAAACACCGAAGGAGTGCGTTTATATTTTACTGATCTATATTCATACGTATGACATTATTTGTTGATTATGATTTTATTTAAGGTCTGTGAATTTTTAAAATGTACTTTCATTTTTTAATTGCCTGCCTTCTTCGCTGTTTTTTCTGATATATTTGTTAAAGCAACCATAAAATGGTATCGCACTGTACAATACTTGTATGTAATCGATTATGCAAAGACTGTTTATATAAAATGCTACTTACGAAACTATTTTGTTCATACGAGGTTTATAGAAACGATCATGTTTGTTGAAATTTTTTTCATGCTAGAGCTGTGAATAATAATCACTCGTGTACAGTTAATTTAAAAGTTACGTATCAAAAAAAATGTAAAGGATACATTTATATTTTCTGGAGGTTATTTTGTATCATAACTTTTTATTATTAGTATATACTCTCCAATCCTTCCACTGATGACCAGACTGCCTGAATATAAAATATAAATTCAACCAAATCATTATTTTTTTTTTTTTTAATCAGTCCATTAACAGCTTATCAGAGCTGCCGTTGTTTTAAGTTTTAATGTGCTCGTGAAAAAGTGTAAATATATTGTTGTACATATCTTATAAGTGCATTAACAACACTGTAAATCCAAGTGAGTTATTAAAGTTTATCCACGTTCACGAATTATATCAATGCAAAGAAAATTCGATGAATAAGAAAATCAATATATTTATAGGATGATACATATGAATAATTTGTAGTGGACAAAATTATTGCCAGAAGACTGCCGGACGTAAAACATTCTCTGATGGATTCAGCACGCTTGCAAATTTTTAATGGGAATGTTTTTGATTCTTGAGCCTTTTTGCATCAATTGTTTCTAAACATTTCATTATTAAGCTATTGCAACGCATTTTATAAAAAAAAAAAAATTTCAACTAATCGCTTGAAAATGTGTTATTTTAGAACACTTGGATTTACGAAACGCAGAGTATGCGTGTACATTTAATCAACGTGGAACAATTTCATTAACATCAAAATTCCAGCGCGTCGCCACGTAGCGTCGTGGACATCCGGTTCAAAGCCAGAGTGTGATACATATCAAGCTTACATGTAATCAAGCGTACACACCTTTGAAAAAGGCGGTACGTCTACAAATATCTATACTTTTAAGAAAATTTTCAATCGAAATTTTTGTTTGGCATTTTTTACGTTAAAATTTATTTTGTTAAAAAAATTCGTGCATCTACTTCTTGTGCTTTGAAATCCGAACAAAAGTCAATTATACGTTTATTGGGAGATGATTTGCAAGAAAGTTATAAGTCTAAGCTAGTCCTTTCCGCAGTAAAGCAGACAAGCTGTACACAAAATGTGATACATTAAATTTTACGCGTGTACGCAAGACGAATAATTATTATATGATATATGATTACGAGCATTATTATTATTACTATTATTACTAATATTATTTTTTGTTACCTCTTTTTATGTTTATTTTTCGGGGAATCATGAATCTGTGCAAAATACGTGCCTCTTTGTTTCCTCTTTTGTGGGCAAAGAGAAACAGCGAATGAGGAACTCGTTGCGCAGTGATGCAATAGAAATAATAAAATTGCGTGTGTGGGTGCGTATAGTGAAAGTGTGTCTGTGTGCACGTTATCGAGTGCAATAGGTTGTCGTAGAAGTCACTCGCATTGATTTCCGATTTTGCGAGTACGATTTTATTTGGTTCGGTTTTGAAAGAATGTTGCAGCCGAGCGAGGAAAGAGAGGTATAGTAAGGCAGCTCCTCGAACCTGCGACGTCGCAATGCATGGATCGACTGAGTTACTGCTGCGCTCGCTTATCAAGTTGTAGTTAATGTTATTTTTTTTTCCTTACATTTATAAAATAAACTTTTATGCACATGAAATCATGTACTTTCATTCAATAAAAACCTGCTATTCCAGATACATAATCACTTTTTCAAAATAGCTATTCCGTAAAAAATTTTACTATGTGAAATAAGTGTTGGAAAACAACCTCAGTATTCCTTAATGCATTTTTTTTGTTCGTTCACATTGGAGAATGAATGCAAATGACCATGCCACCTATATTGATGTTACGTTACCTCGACAAGTAAACATTGAATTTTAATTACATTTATGTTGATTCACTGACAAGACCAATAGTTTTTATGACACATAGATGCATAAATAATTGAGTTTGCAATCATTCTCAACCAACAAAATTCATGACGGTACAACAGATTTCAAGCAACTAAAATTTTCTCATGGTTTTTCATTAAAAATACAAGATAAATTAAAATGCAATGAATATTGAATTGAAGTAATAGTTGTGTAATATACATATTATCGTGGGTTACAACTTTTAATATTTTACTACGTTTTATACTGCGTGCTTCCATCTCCTGCCATTTCCCTGAACTGAGGGTGCTGAGGGTAAGGTAGAGTTCTTCCATATAAAGACATCGCAACTCTACTACCGACTTGACTTATTTTTTGTAAAAATGATTATTAACTTATAAACAGCATTAAACAAATATTTGTTTTAAAATATTAAAAAATGTTATCTTACATTAACATCAGCAGTTATATTTTCAACCGCTGATAAAACAATACATTACATTATCACTGATGAATAAAAAAATTTTCTACATATCTGTATATTTTTCGAACACAAAATCAATAATCACTTGAACAAGTAATAAAAAAAAAAATTTCCTAGTCTCCCGAGTCCCATTCTCGACTCCAATCGAAAAGTTATATTGGTCATTTAAAAGTTGAATTGGTAGTTTCTGTACATTACTGCAGTGATTCAGAGTTTTAAGTGTATTTGAGCTCGTTTAAATTTGATAGTTACATCTGTTAATTTGCTAAAGCACATGAATTACGTTGACGTATTCCTTAATACATGTATTCCTGTAAATGTCAAAATTGTTTTCCGATAGTTGGAGTTTTGTTTCATGCGTCGAAATACACGCTGGATTGTCATTATTATTTTTACAAGTGTTGATGCATCTAATAAAAAAAGATTTATTATTTTGAAATTCAATTCCTTCCAAACTGATTACATTAGACTATCCCACTTTAACACTTTGTAACGCGTACGCAGACGTAAAAAAACAAAAAAACAACAGAAAAACAACGCAAATACCTCGCCTCGACCCCTTTCGTTCGCCACACTTTTGCCATTTAGAGGGGGCTCTCGCGGAGAAAACGAAAGAAAGGCGGACACAGAGCGAAAGGTGCATTTGATTCGAGGGCCTCGGATTATTCGTTTCACGGCGTCCAGACGCCCACTTCCCCCAAATGGTTTTTACTCCTCGGCCGCCTCGAGATCCGAGAGTGCGGTGCGCATACACGAGCGTACATGAGTATTATATACACTCACCTGCGTCTGATGGTTCGCCGTTTCGTAGATTTATGTGTGGCGCATTGGTTCTCGGACATACTTGTACCGATGACGGTTCGGGTGCATCGAGATTTCGAGCGCCAACTTCTGCGGCACGAGAGCCATTGTGTTTTTCGAAGGTAGAAGCGAGACGGTTCGGCTTTTTCCCATGACACGCGTACAATACTCCCCCCCCCCCCCCCCTCAGCCCATCAGGCTAATCTCGTTGGAGTCCGCCGGAGATAAATGTTGTCAGAATACGGGGACGGGGACAATATCCCCAACGTCGCGGGTGAGCCGGGGTTTTGTCATTCACAAAGTGTCGGCCGCAACTCAGTTTCCGCAAAAGTATAATAATACGTACTTATGCACGGGACGTACAAAAAAAAAATTGAATTAATAGTG
>JAPYYV010012023.1:0-10500 GCA_030522625.1 Copidosoma aretas | reverse complement strand
ATATAATAAAGAGTCATGCTTCTACACCAAGTATTTAAGCCTTTCGTCATTTCTAAATATGACAATGAAGCAAGTGCAAGGGAGGTTCCATCGAACTAATATAACTACTTTACAAGAAGAGTTGAGAAAAAAATGTATAAGGATGATTGGATCAAAGATATACAATTGGCATATGAAACTACTATTGAATTTCACAATTAAAATAAACAATTGTTTGATAAAAACATAAAATATTAATTCAACGTTGGAAATGAAGTATACATAGGAAATGGCAACAAACTAAATATAAAAAATTCAGATGAATCATAGAACGGCCAATTCAAGATAAGAGATAAAATTTAAAATTTAAAATTCAAAATTTATACAAGAAAGAAAAAAATGGAATCAACTCTATTTTATGTAACCAATTTAATTCCCGTAGTAATAACAACAGAAGAGTACACAACGGATAAGGAAAATGTTGATTAGACAAAGTGGTATTAGACAGAAAACATTGAGAATTTTCACCCTGATGGGGTGAGATGTAAAAAAAATAGTGAGAGCCGCGCTTTACGCATAGTAAAAGCCTGGTTTTAATCTGGTTAGATCGATTTCCAGTTTTGTAAAATTGCAAAAGAGAGATGGATAAAGAAAGAGAGAGAGAGAGACATTACGCATGAAAACACGTGTGTAAAATTTTCACAATTGTAATTGAGATTTAAAAAAAAGTGTACAAGGATAGTGTAAAAGCATAAGTGTAACAGAAGAAATATATCAACTTTAATTGTCGTTTCTCTTGTTATCGGTAAGATTGTAAATATTGCATATAGAAGTGTAATATAGTAAATAAAATTTTCTATCTCTTCTTATAGAGCAAAAAATTGAGTTTCTTATTCCTGAAAACCCTCAATGGATATCATAAAATAATTGTCTTGTATATATATGCAGATATATGTACATGGTATGAATAAATGTGCCTGTACATGTTATAGTATACTATAGCTGTACCTCATGTGGAGATTGACTCATATTTGCAGTTCAAAGTCTACATAAAATTTCCCGATATAATTTTTCCCTCGCGTAATTCCACGATGATGTTCTACGTGTAATTCCACTTGGACTTTCACAATGGAGAAGTTGTACGCACTTTCCAATAAAAACATCACACGGTGAAAACTTTCGTTTATGTTACATTTTCTTGAATTAACACTATATTTTAGGTGTATATATTTATTGCACAGAACATGATACGAGTTTTAATATAATTGTACATTACGGCACGGGGGCAGAAAGTGAGAATTCGACGAGTCTATTGCAGATGTAGTTTTTATCGTTTGGTCAGATGTATATTTATCAAATTAAGTATTTACAAACTTTTTTTTCAAAAACTATCCATCAGAGCGAAAAATGACAAGAGACCTTGTTTTTTCTTAATTTCCCGTCGATTATGATAAAATCTTTTCTTTTCAATAATTGCAAATTTTTAGAATTGACATCCGCCATTTTGGATCTGCCATTTTAAATTTTTCAAATCTGACATTAGATTCGTAATCAGCGACCCCAAATACCCTTTAGGCCTCTGTCAAACTTGCAGTGGCATTGTTTAATAATGTTTACCTATGTGAAGTGTAGATTTCACCCCAGATATGGAGTGATTTAGGATAAACAACTATTTGATCGCGGCATCTTATTATAAAATATGGGTATCGTAGTGTAAATTCCACTTGAAATGACCTCGATGGCATTAGAATAGGAGTTAAGTTTTTAAAATGAAATTTTTTTACGTGCTTCTAACCACTGTGCGACGGGGTGGGCGTAGAAATAAAATTTAAATTAAAATTCATTATCATCAAGAGCCTGATGCCATGTACAACCAGAGCATAAAAGTAACAATTTATTTTGTCTCATCATTATCATAAATTCTGAGATATATTTACATTTACATTTGGAAATGCCTATTACTCTATTAAAAACGTGCTCAGTATAACATGAGTGAGAATGTCTTTTTCTTACTAGGGCTCCGCTTAATAAATACAGTTAATATTGTCACAGGAGTAAAAATGTAAAAATAAAATATCGCACATGGTATGTAAACACGGAGACGGGTCAAGACAATAATATAACAATGGAACAAAAAATAATGCTTGCAGGTACATACATATCGCGATTGTAATGGGGACACTTTTAAAGCTACACTGTAAAAACTATAAACCATAGCAGCAGCCACGACTTTGTGAAAGTGGCGAACTCCCGCGCGTGGCGCACAAGCAGCACTATAGTGGATACAGTTAGCGCCATACGTAGTCTATAGTACATACCACTGCGGCCGAGCGATGAGCTCACCGTGGTGCCGAATCAGCCCCACGCGTGGCAGGTCGCATCAACGATTTTACTGTGGAGGAGGTACGCTCTCACATGTAGGCGGCTGCTGCCAACCATAGTTTTTTTAGTATACTGGATGCGCTCCTGAGTTGCAGTGGAACTACAAAATAAGTACGCCGGTCATCTCCAATCAAAAGGCTGCCGCTCATGCATCACATGCAATTTGCTCGGGAGGGCGTTCCACATACGGGCCCTGCAAATGCTGATTGATTTATTACTGTATCACGGCCGAGTTCTCGCAGACCATTCAATAATGTTGGAATGCCCATACTTCCTAAAGTACCTCTAAAGTCGACCGAGACCATCAGTGTCAGGCCTCTGCCATCGATACCCCATCTAATATCGTCTGAAATCTTAAGGAGAGCCGTGTGCGTACCGCGTCCGCGCATAAAGCCCGACTAAAATTTGTCAGACACTTTTCTTGCACTGAAAATACTACAAGCTGATCATAAGCTACGGATTTAAGTCACTTTAAGGCCGCACAGAACATACTTTTTTTTTGTATATTCATCATCGCCCTAAGGCTCAGACATGGCGTTTTGACAACCATTGGTGTATTACGCCATACGGTATATATTCGGTATTTATTAATCGGTTGAAGGATCAGTGGGTTAAAAGAGATTCGATTCCCACCCACGAAAAAACTTTTCTTTAATTGAAAATTTTCGGCCCAAGGTGGAAATTGAACCCCGATCATCAAGATCTGTAGGCAGAATTGTTACCGATACGGCCATCATGCGGCACAGAGTATACTTATTAAGCGGTAATCATGTCATGCGCAGTGATACGATTTCTCACTTGCGGCAGTGGTCGGATAATTGCTTGCTTTCATTTTTCCGTGAAGATACCCGACTAGAGCGACTCGTCAAAGATATGCTAAATAACAGGCAGGCTTTCCTTCAGGAAGGAGATCGGATCTCCATCCATGCCTATGGCGTTACAGCTTGACCTGGCAATGGTGCGTACGAGGGCCTCGGATTTTACGTGCGCGAAATAAAATGCAGGAAACCTGACTGGCGGTGAAGTTCCAGCGAAAAAATTATTTAATACGTTCACAGATATTGGAAGGCTTTTGACTGGCACAGACTTCATGTATGCTTCGAGCTCACCGACCGTGAGTGAAAGGGAGTGAGCGTACATGGGGGGAGGGAGGCAGCAGTAGAGTAAGCCTGCAGATAGTGCAGATGTACTTATCTTAGCATTCTAAGCATTGTGAGTTGTGAGTGTGTATGCATCTGTGTGTGTACGTGCAGTGCGTGTAGCGTGCGTGTATACATCATATATACATGTAGCAATGCGTATAAAACATATAGTATATAAAAATGCTATGTCTCGAGGGGGAACAAAAAGAGGCTAAAAATGAATAATTTCACTGATTAACTATGTGAAATGAAACATTGTGGAGAGGTTTTAGATGAAATTAAAATATAATTGCAATTTCTTTTATTTAGGATATCTTGATATAATCTGGGTTGATACTTAGTTTTTGAAAAAAAAATGCAAGTACGATGTTAAAATGCACTTATTATTTCTTAACAATTTTATGACTACATAACCTTCAAAAAAACAAGAAAAATCGCTTTTATTCTTAGAAAATGCTACAAAGACTCAAAATAACAATTCACCACGGACTTCGACAAGGAACAGAAATATTTAAGCACATAAAAATAGATCTGTCGATATGACAACATTATTGCTTATCAAGCGATTTTTCATATCTTAACGATATTGATAATAACAACATCTTTGATAAAAAATTATATTATGTTTACAACATTAGTGCAGAAGTGCTACATTTTTTAAAAATGGCCTAGTACAAAAATAAGCTCAAACATTAAAGCTTAGTGGCAAAAGTGGTAGAACGCTTGAGTTTCATCTGTTGTCTGTTGCGTTTCGCTCTGTCCACTTTTTCACCGGCATTGCTGTGGTTTTTTCAACAGTCCTAACAGCACGCAACGTTTTAAAACCGTTCACAGCACAATTTTAAAATGTTTTTAAAGAAGTGAAGAAATATTTTATAAGCGTTTAAAAATCGTTCAAGATGTTTCTTATTGTTAAAAATCACGTCTGAATCCCGTAAACATTTGTTTCCATATCAATTATTATTTTATATTTTATTTCCCTGAACGTGCCGCAGAAACGTCGTTCCTACCGGGGGTCCTACGGCTCGATTATGTTTATTTATTGTTCAAGTTTGATCAGAAGAGCAGCGCAAGCAAAGCTATTAAGAGGTCAGTGTTATTGCGTGCATACGCAGTCTATACTGGTTGGACTAAGTACTATTCGTATCGGGCTGGATATCGGATTTGTAGCAACATAGACGGTGCTATATTTACGTGAACGGTGGAAGCCCAGTTAGTCTAGAGTTTATCATGTCGATTGACTCGATCTCGTAGAAAAAGACTGATTTTTAAGGTGTAGTGTGGTATCAGCTCGGTTAGTCAAGGGTCTGTCACGCCTTTTAACTGAATTCTTGAGTCAGATACAGCAAAGGCTCTGCACTGTACGATTGGACTTAATTAAGTTTCAAAAAGGACTGTCATGGCGCTAAATATTCGGAGTTTTATATATACTTAGCTCATTTTTTCAGGCGGTCACGTAAAGAAGAGTTTAGTAGGAGGACTATTAGAGTTCTTTGATGGGCCACGGTCCAGTCAAAATCAACCAGCGACTGAGGTGCGTTATCTTGGCTACTCACATTCTTTTGAACAGGCAGCACCTACGACTACATGGAACAAAATTAGCATGGTACGGCAAAACAGCAGCGAAATACCAGCAAATTAGAGCATTTCCAATTTGTAGTCGCGGCAAAAGCAGTGTATGCCCAGTTCACTTGCAGCACGTCACTGCACTTAAAAGTATTAGAGCAAGGAGAAGGTCTGAGTTTAAGTGCTTCATGTGAACTGGGCATACGATTTTTGACTTTGCACGGTAACAGATGTGCGGCTCGGTAATCCAAGCAAGTAATATAACCTAGTTGTTCGATAATTTTCTCTTTATTGCTGTTCATGTTTAAGTATTTATATTTTAAAAACCCCCAATTATTGTTTGGCATAACTATTTGGTAATTAAATACAATTATTAGCTGCACAATCAATAAATAATCACGTTTTTCACCTTGTGCAATATACTGCTATATGCACTTACTTTTACTTACAAACTGAGTGGTTTTCATTGAGGTAGTCGGGCCAATTAAGTAGTTCTCAACCTATATGGTTTTCTAAATAATCAATCATTTCTATACTATTCGTTGACGATTTACATTACTTAATATTAAAATATTCTGCAAGACTTTCAAATTACACATATTACAAAAAAAATTTAAAATATTGGTAAAATCTAAAAAGTTAAGAACAACTTCGTCGCTATATAGATACACTAAAAGCATGGCAAATCGTATTAAAATTAGAATATTTCAGAAACAACACCGCTAAACTATCCAAAATGTAAATATGCTGTTCTTACGCGTAAAAAAAATATGCTAAGCGGCTTTTTTAAAATCAAATACAACGTCTGTTTTTCATGCAGTTCGCTTACACTTTACATGTTGAGATGTGTGACTTTGAAGTTTCATACCTTTAACACAGTAAGGGCAACCTTTACAATATTTAAATCAATAATGTATGATGATGCATGAATGACTCTAACGCTTCTAAGAGCATTTAATGTAAGTAAAAGAATCCAACAGGTATACAAGGAACGATTAATATACAAAATATCATACACGCGGCTCATCTAGGTGAAAGTATATTAGCTTTTCTTAACACAAAGGGCTCGCACTTATTTTTGATAATAAATACCAATCAATAACATTTTTAGTGTTAATTAAAAATCTTTAAAAAAAAGGAAGGATATAATGCGAGGATAAAAAAAATCATCCCCGAGTGCGGTTCGAACACACAGACTCGTGTTAACCAGAAAGATGCTTTTATCAATTAAGCTACCAAGGAACTGCGTGTTCATGACATTGTCAGTTTAGATTAATTTGATTCTCGCAGAAAAACTGTTTTTTTACCCGAAGCTCGATTTGCATTTACACATGATTGACTCTAATGCTTGTCGAAGAATTCAATATTAGTAAAAGAATCTAACGGGTATACAAGCAACGATTTATACACATTATATCATACACGCGGCTCCTGTGTCTATTGACATCCAGGAGAAGATTCATGTGTTGATTTTGCTTCATCCTGTTATTAATCAATATTAATAATATCAACAGATTACCTGTATATATAGCTAAATAAAAAATATGTTATTTTCGCTTCTTTCGATATTTGTTGTACATAAGAAGCCATGTTTTTCGATATAATCGGTACCACAACTCGTTTATGTCTTTAAGGTAGTAAAGCATAGGTAATGAAAACTGTCGTGCTATTACACAACCGTGCTTTAAGAGTTTTTGTATTGTTGGATTCATTATAGCCCAAGGATCGATTTCGTAACATAAATCATACGTTTCTAGTAAAAATATCATGTTCTTTTATAACAAAATAAAAATACTTGTTGTGTAAGCAACAACAACGAAGAAGTAGAAGTAGCAGCAGTAATAAAAGTAGCAGTATGAGTAGTGGTAATAGCAGTAGTTGTACTTGTTGTAGTGGTAGTACTAGTAGAAGTAGTAGTAGTACTAGTAGTAGAACCAGTAGAAGAAGTTGTAGGGGTAGTAATAGTAGTTGTTGTAGTGGTAGTGGTAGTGGTAGTGGTAGTGGTAGTGGTAGTGGTTGTGTTAAAGGTAGTAGCAGTTGTAGTGGTTGTGGTATTGTTTGTCTATTAGTTGATTGTTTATATAATTTTTAAAAAGCTCAGAAATACTTCTTATGCAATTTTCTTAAGTCATAATATTTTTTAATACTCGTAATATTGCATACTTGTCTTCCAATCTTTAATCAAAGTTACAGTGCCCAGCATGCCCCACCTTTCTTTCATCTCTGTACCGATACAGTAGACAAGATAATCGAGCTGAGAGTATGAAACTGAGTGAAATAACAGGCACGATAGCACTTTTTTCGAACGTTTATTTGGTCCAGTCCTAGTTCTAAGTCTTTTTAAGGCTTTTTGTCTTAACGTCTCCGTCTCAGTACCTCTGTCTCAACTTATTTTGAATTTCTGATCAAAATACATCTCTCCGAATATATTTTGTATGCTTATGCATTTAGTCGAGGCTAGTGTGTTACTGCGAAAGGATCATTGGGGCAGCTGTACGTTAGTTCATAGAATAATTGTCCCTATTTCTATACGTTACACCGTATCTCGTAATTGAGCTAGGGTGAGGAACTATGTACGTATGTATATGCAATAACGCGTATACTTATATACCAAAAAGATCACAAGCTTGGAGTCAGACGGGTACTGTTTTGACAGATAGGTCTTGTAGACACGAGTGTACAGTCTCTAGCGTTAGAGCTAGGGTTATCCTCAAGTGTACTTATCAAAAGTCTAAAGTCAAAAGTCCTGTTAGCCAAGCTTACTCCAATCATACCCTAGAGCTTTTAAGACCCAATGCAATAGGGCAAAATAGTAGGCTTGAAAAAAGTATAAACTGTACGACGTTACATTTGTGAGCTGAGAGATGTATGGATTTTTAGGTGGAACGATGGTGCGTCCCTCTTTTTTTTCGCTGTAGATTTTGCTGAAGGGCAGGGAGTATTGCGATTGTCTATCAGTAATTCGATTGAGATAACTATGTGTCTGATCTATGAAATCAATTTTTGTATGCACATGTCTTTATGCAAGCAACAAAGACGAATGTGAATCGACCTAGCAAACACAGACTCCCAGGCCTTAGGACATCTACAAGAATTTTTTAAGATAATCAGTAAAGGATGTGTTTGCAGGGGAAGTGACTTAATAATTTTTGTATTTATTTTATTAATTTCCTTAAATTTAACTTACTACGTAAATGTTAAGTAAGTATTTACTCGTATCTCATTATGTTTATATATTTGCTGTTTTTAATACTTGTACTTTTTCCATTATTACTTTACATTTCTCAGTTTATTTTTTTAAAGTGAATTTTTTTCGATGTACCAATTAAATTTTGTTCTCAAAGTCTGCTATTATCATTTTTTTCATTTTTTTTTCCATCATGCGCCTAAATTATTGTTTTGAGCTGCAGATAATCATTTCGCTTTCATAAGTAATTCCTGAATATTCTTATTTCTTCCGACAAGATATTTCAAAGGTTGCCAAATACTCTAACACATGATTCTAAGAATAATTATGTTTCCCACATGTTAGGTGTACAGCAATTTTGCCGTATAAAAATTTTGAATCGAAAAAAATCCCTTGGTCTCCTTTTTTATTACAGTTCATCTTTTGTATTTTTTGCCTTTGTACCGTATTAGTATCATGCTTCGATTATGTTTTTTTTTATTGAGTATTTTTTTCGCACGTCTAATGGCCGCAGAGTTATGGGACGTAAGATTTGTTGAAGTACGTATATTTATGCTCAGTACCTACAATTTTCGCTTGCTTCTGCTACGTGGAGGTGTATGTGCTATGATTGTGAGTAAAAGGTTAAAAGTAGGGAGATAAGGTAATTTTCGTTAACTCTGTCTGGCCATGTTTTATTATCTCTCTCTTTTATGTCTTGACGATTTTTTTGAGGTTAAGCTTTCAACATGCATGATTTTTCAATTTAATGTGCACTGAAAGAAAAATAACTTAGGATTAGCTCGGCCCGTGCCGCCGTTCTGGCTTGACTGACCCAAGCAGTCCCTTTCAATGTATCCTCACTTGAGAGCGACACAGATACTGCTCGGCTGCTCCTAGCAAACATAACATGACGGTCATACAACAAAGCAACACGTTTGCCTGACAGTGCCAACCAGTATCTGCTTGGCTCTTAAACAAGGATAGCTTGGAACGGGCTTCTTGGGTCAGTCAAGCAAGAACGGTGGCAAGGGTTGAGCTAATCCTACGTTATTTTTCTTTCAGTGTACATATTTTTCTGTCTCTCTCTGTGGTTTTCTATCACGGGTCTTGTAGTTTGTATCAGAAATTTCGTATTAAGTATGATTTTATACTTTTGAAATGTCTACTGTATCACGTTCCATGAAAATTTTATATTTATCTTTTTGCTGAAATGGTGTTTTGACCAGAATTTGTTTTGTATTTCAGTCATTGCTGCTAATTTCCTGTTAGTTATTCCGATAATCCTGCGTACGTCTACTCGCTCTTTGGCTATCAGCAAAACTTGACGGAAGTTTAGCTGATTCGCCAAATATGGGGTAGTAAGCTGTTAAGCCTGTGCTCTTATGTTCTAAGATGTTGCATGCGATCATACAAAGTGAAAGTTACTTGTCTTTCTCTTCAGCTTGATCAATATATGCTTCTAATTGCTCTCTTAAGGTGTAATACATGCGTCTTACTGTGCTACTGCCTTGTAGATAACAAGCCGTTGTGCCTATTTTTATAATTTCGAATATCTCGCAAAAACTTCCATACTTTTGTTCATGAAGTGGGTTTTTCTGTCGGATAAGCGTTTCTTTGGTGCTTCAAAGTCAGCTATAAATTTAGGTGTCATGGCTCTCACCGTCTCCTTGACGGTTGCCGTCTGTACAGGAACTAAGACTATTTTCCGTTAAACAGTCTCATATCGAGGAAATGTAGGTGTTGCTTGATGTTAAAAGTTTATTTATTTGTCCGTAGACGTAATTAATTTTTGTTTTAATGTACTGCTTGGAGTATCTGTAAATAACATTGCCTGCTTAGATTTTTTACGCACTCACTTTTTCGTTTGACATAATACCTAGCCAAGTATAAACTGTGATACATCCGCCCTCATGTTTCTCTAGTAATAGTCTTTTGTCAGCCTGTTATAGGTTATAACTCTATGACTCCCAAGGACTGACCTATAATATTCTCTAATAGCGTAGTATTGGTAGTTCACAAAGTACGAATAGAGCGTGTATGTAAATCATCGCTGTGACCTGTGGGTCCTTGAAAGTTTTGTTAATCTCTTCTACAAAGTATGTTGGTTTGTGTTAAAGGTCTCCAAAGCACATGATAAAATATCAGTTTTATATTATTTTATTATCACTAAATTTTCGAGTTATTTTATGCATTTTTTTATGTCTGATTTTAGAGTGTGTCTTCAAAATGAGATTCTACGTATATCCTTATAATCGATACTTT
>JAPYYV010012022.1:0-24720 GCA_030522625.1 Copidosoma aretas | reverse complement strand
ATTCAAGGTGCTGTATCTATAGTACAGTGAAGGACGTGATGTTATTTCTTAATTGAATCATCGTGCCAAACAATTTTTTATTTCCTTTTGTACGAGTTGCATAATCGATCTAATGGTTCAAATTACTTTTGTATAATAGTTTAATGTTTTTGTAATTATGTCATTGAGTGAAAATTTAGATGTGCCAACAACAATGAACTTGAAACTCAAAATAATTTCTTTCCAGTGATGCAACCATACTACGCTTATTTATTTATATTTTGCGTGTCTTTTTGCCCCCCCGAGTGTAGGAAGCTTTTTGAAAATATAGTCGTCAACGACCCGACGACGCGGATAAACTCTCGCTTACAAGGACCTTTTTTCCCGGTGAATGGTTTGATGAACGTGGCCTGGATCGTCGTTGAATGAATCACTGTGAACTCTAATTATGTCGATGAACCGAGACTCGGACTGAAAAAATTTTACCGCGCACCGGACGAACGTTAAAAGTTTTAATTGCTCGCTCTACACCGCGTACTCCGGTATTTTTTTTTTTTTTTTTTTCGGTAAACACAAAAATCCATTGCACCGCAGCCGCCCACCAATCTTAACTTTCGTTTCGAAATCTCACTGCGCATTATTAAACCCCGTATGCGCACAGAACGACGATCATTACTCATACAAGCCCGTGATAAATGGCCCCGTTTCGCACAGACTCACGCTGCAGACAGGAAACTCATTGTACCGCGATTTTTCGCCCATCATCCCAGCCAGACGCGAAAGAGCGAAAGAAGAAAGTCGATGTGAATAACGAGCTATGCAAACTGCTCCCATTGTCGAGCCAGTCCCCGGTACCGTTCCCAATCGCGCGTCGACGGCGCGTAAAACGCGAACGAGAGCTCAAAACGTCTGGTAAGATCGCTGCGCCCACGTGCAGGAATGATCGCGCCGGTCGGTCGAATCCCCACCGGGAAAATCAATAGGAGCAGCGGGCGATTTCCATAACGTACTCCAAACGCGAGGACGTTCCGAGCAAACGCGTCGGCTCCCCGTAATCGCCCGTGGAACGGAAGAACAGCCGCACGAAAGACAATAGCCGGATTTACCGAATATATATATATATATATATAATACGAGATGTATAACTTACAGGTACTTGTATAATAATCAAGCGCCCGACGCGATGGGCTCCCGAAAAGCCCGAGGATTAGTCGAGCCGCGGCATTCGGTGGCCCGGATAATGAAATCGCCGCGTCACGCTGGAGTGGTGGTGCCCCCCCGCATTGTTCGGCCCAGTCTCGGATCACAGTTGGCGCGATGGATGGCGGGAGGCGCGCGATCGTCGAAGGGACGGATCGGGAATTAAGTTTCGGGGCCTCTGGGTGCGTTGTTGGAGGAGGTGCTACTGTATACTACAGGCTGGCTACGCACTCGGTTTCTCGCATCGAAATACCACCACGGGCGGATGGTCGGCCGGACGGAACGACGAAAGTTTAACGGCGCACATCTACTCGACACCGTTTCGAGCGTTGTGCCCGATCGATCCCGCCATGCATCGGCCGAACGGTGCAGAACCGCCCCGAGCACAACCAGCCCGCTTTTGCCCCGTAGCGCGGCAATCGAGGGGCCCCGAGGGTCGAATCTACCCCGAGCCCACGCACGCCGACGGGTATTGCTTTTCATTTCGAACCGGATCGAAGCTCGGGCGGAGCCGGTACATTTCGTCGGAGCCGCGGGCCGGGGCTCGGGTGGATCGAGCAAGGGATTTAATTGAACGGCGCTCGTTTGGATAGCGCGGCGCGCGCGAGGTCATTCATGTATATTCCGGGGAAGAAAGAAGGTCTCTCTTCTGATTGGAGTACGAATGGTTCTCTCATCTCTGATTCAAGCGAAAAACTCTACGCCGGCAGATGATTCTACAACTCCGAGATGGGATTTTGTTTTTTTTTTTTTTTTTTCACGAGTCCGCGCGCAAAAGCGGCACGTTTCGCGCGTAAACTCGACGGCGGAGCGGCGCGGCCGGTGTTTACCGAGCAAATTGCGGCGCGTACTCGATACGCTCCGAGAGCCGCGGAAATTTACTTGGAGTACGAGCGGGGAAAAATGGAGATGCAAAACGTTGGAGGAACGGGTGTTTTCGGCAAAGCGCTTTTTCGGTCTTTTTGTCACTCTCTCCGTCCTTTTGGCTCTGTGAGGACGGAAGGCTTCGCGTATGAATTTGAAACGCGTCGTTTACTTTGGATCCAAGGGTGTTGTTAAAAATTTTACGCGTTGTTACTAAATATTCGATGAACAATAAAATTGATCGATCATCAACTATTGCACAAGCTCTGTACAATCCAGCAGTATCAAACAGAAAAAATTAATGTGTAGAAAGGCTACTGGACGTCTTCCACATTACCAACATATACTTGCAAGCGTTTTTCACAATCTGCAGCATTCCGGTATTGATTTTTTTTTTTTTTTTTTTTTTTTTTTTTCTTCTCGTTGCAAGTTACGCCACTGTGACGCATTTCCCAAAACATATACACACTTGAAGCGTGTACCTTCAACCCGCCGCTGAATTATTTATAGGGTTTCGCTGATCTTTCGAAAGGGGCTGTCTCTGCCTGTACATTGCCCCGTGAAACTTTTAGGTCGGAGGATCGCCGCGGTTTTTAGGATCGTCATTGGACATTTTAAACTTACCCGTTCTTCCGAGACTGAGATTCGTCTTTGGAAAAGCGGGTGTGCAGAAAATCAAACGCGAAACACAAATCTCAAAATGTATGCGAGTCGTCGAACCGATAGGGAAGATATTCTTCGAGGCGAAAGAAAAACAAACATTCTCGCACGCTTTCCGATAATACGCCGGCCGCGGCATCGTTATCCAGTAGTGCGCCGACGATAAATCACGCCCTCGTCCACTGTACAATGTACAGCACGTGTTCGTACATCGTCGTCACCACCAGCTGCACCATCATCGATATACAACAACAACAACAACTGACCTGTCGAAACTCATGAGCACGAGGGTGTAGACGCTCGCGCAGGCGGTGACGATGATCAGGTACTGCACGCACTTGCACCACACGTTGCCGAACGGCCAGTAGGGCAGAACAAAGTCCGTGCCCGTGAAGGGTATGCAGAATATGACGAAGAGCAGATCAGCGGCGGCCAGATTGATGATCAGTATGTTGGTCGTCGAGCGCATGCTCGTGTTGAACGCGACGACGGCGACGACGAGACTGTTGCCGATCAGGCCGACGAAGCCGATCAGGCCGAACATTATCGGTACGATGATGCTCACGTAGCGCTGGACCACGCGGTCCAGCTCGCTCTCGGGGCCCGCGCTGCCGGGGACCTCGGCGGGCTCGACGAGGATCCCAGGCGTGACGTTAGCCGGGGGGAGGAGGAGGAGGAGGCGGCCCGCGTCGTCGCTCGGCTGCTGCTGCAGCAGGAGCATCGCCTGCTGCATCTCGGATGGTGCCGGTGGTGGTGGGGATTGACCGGCCGTGGCGGGCCGGACTTGAGATGCGACTCAGGCTCGAGGTGTCATGGGGGTCGGGAGGACGGACGCTCGAAGTTGGCCGGTGCTTGTCTTACTGCGGATCTGTATATTGTCAGCTGAGCAGTAGTGTTTCGTATGGAGTTGACAATGTGCACTTTGATTTGCTTCATTCACTGGAAGTATTTTGAGCGCACGCGCGTTATCACGGATTCATTTCGGTTGGTTTCTTGAAATTGAGTTTGTGTACCGAACTGAGTGAGCAGAGTCGAGAGGTCATGATGCGTGGAAAAATTTCGATGTCTTGCTTCGGTCGTTAGCTTTCAATGTATGATAGTTTGGAAACTTTTGAACAATAATTAACCTTGTTCTTGATCAAATCGCGTATTGAAAACGTTGATAACCAGCGTCTCATAATAACGCAAATTCATACCAACACGTGTCAACTTTTCGTTAGGTACTATCACATTGTCTGGTGGTGAAAAATGTTTGCCAAAGAAACGATATTTCCAAGCGGATCCACTCGAGGGAGTCGATCGATCACTCGTACGCTTCGGTTCGCTGTTTACTCGAATCCTCATTCGAACGGTCAACGATGGAGAGCTTCATTTTTTCAGTCCTCAATAAACAAATCAGCACTGCGTTTCGACAACTCGCGGATCCTACAAAAAGCCTGTGTACAAAAAACCCTTCTTGAAAATACTATTGACGAACACGTGCACTATCCCTCGCACTTGAAAACCGAGGGGCATACATTCGCCCCCGATACATTACAAAATTCGAAAGCACGATTCACGACCCAGTCACCGCCAACGTGCGGTCGTTGCATCAAGGACGTTGGCAAGGAACCATCTAGAAACCATCATTCTCAGGAACTGAGGCAGCAATCATCCCTCGGCACGTCATCTTCTTCCACCTGCGTAGCGTCGATAGCCGGTCCCCCTCTCCAGCGCGATCCCGCGAACGAGCACATGGTTGCGAGAGTAAAGGAGGGTGAAATCCCTCTTCAACGGGTACAAGCGCGGGAGGCTTGTAACGTAGGAGGAGGAGGAGGAGGAGGTGGGTGTGCTCTCCGCGGCGGAGATCGCGGCACGACTGGCTAGCCGGCGAATCGAATTTCGCTCCCCCGGCTCGCAGCTGCGCTCCACTGGGAAAGCCGTTGGGGAGGATTTTCGCGGCGAGGTGACGGGGAGACATCTGGAGGGCTGATGCGGTGGCGCCAGCAGAGGGAAGCTGGATCGGTCGTCGGGTCGCGAGCTTTTTCCCCGGGTTACCCTCGGTTGTCAAGTGAAAAGGGCGATTTTTCAAGTTTAGAGGCACATTCGCGATTAGATGAGGTATTCCCGTGCGAGATTTTGAATTTTTTTTTGGCTAGCAGCAGTTTCATCGAGATTTGGTTTTGCATCGCTGGGGAATTCATTACCTCTGTTTACCTCCACCGTTTTCTTCGAACATCCGATCCAATCGTTTGCCATGATTGGTCAAATCTTCGTGAACTAACGACTCTTATCTCAATATAAGAATGCCAGTTTAATAGTTGGAACCTAGTACGTGTATGTTGTACGCAAATTGTAGACTATGATGATTGAAGGAGCGGCTGCGCATATGTCGATGGTCCAGATAAATGTCAAACTTTCTCATCCTTTTGATGGAAAACCATTATATTGTTGAAGTATGGCTCTCTTAGATTCATGCAGCAAATATATGAATTTCGCTAATATATGAACTTACGTAATATTAGAAACTGTGAAACCTTATTAAAGAATGTAACATTACCGGTTAAAGGGATTTTAAATAAATAGCAGCAGTTTAACTTCATATTTTTTCTCATGCCAGGTAAAACATTTTTGTTTTGTATTTAATCACATTTGACTCGTTTCTGCAAACAAGATTTAAATATTTTAAATAAATAGCAGAAGTTTACTTCATCTTTTTTCTTATGCCAGGTAAAACATTTTTGTTTCTTATTCAATCACATTTCACTCGTTTCTGCAAACAAGATTTAAATATTTCTTTAAAATACATGCGTGCGCGTAAAATTGTAATAAATTTCTAGTTAGTCGTTTATCTTTTGTGTTTGCATTAATTGGGTTTTATTCGGTACACACCAACATTGATCTACAAAATATTTTCAAGCTAATAACATTTCACTTTTAAAAGCAGGAATTCTATAAAATTTTGATAGGTCAGTAAAACGTCAATGATGTACATATTTTTGTACGGAAAGTGACATTATTCTAACATATATTTACCCAGATACCTTTATTCCGTGTTCCCCTCGTCGTTTCTGATAGCAATTCTATTCCTCTTCTGCTTTCCCAAAACCATAAATTTTCGCTTTTCCTTTATAACTTCGTTGAGGTGATCAAATTCTTTGAGAGCTTTAGTATTGACACGATAGTGATGGTCCTTAACAGATTTTTCCTCAGAAGGAAAGTCGAACAAGTCGGGAGGTGAATCGGGTGTTTCTGCGTTTAATGAAGTTTTTCTTTTGTACTTCTTTGCTTGGAGTATTCCTCCATTTATTCAAATCCTGTTTTTGTTTTCTTGGTTATACGATAAAATGATGGATGGTGACAAAATGGCCTGCACTCGTATTTTTATCTCGATGTAAATTTGTTTGCAAATGAGAGATTTTTTACTTTTGTAACTTATTGTATTGCTGTTCAACTGTACACTCGAGTGACATTGCACTTGTCTCGGATCCTTTTTTCAACAGTGACTTACAATATACTGTTTCTAAATAGACTCCAAGACATGTACATGATACACGCAGCTTTGAAATATTAAATTGCACCGCAAGCTTACCAAATTTATAATTTATAAGTATATAATTTAAACAAGAATAAAAAGTATTTTGATTTTTTTTTGTAGAGAATCGCTTACAAGAAGGACTTGATAATTCAATGCTTGTGTAAACAGTGAAAGTTGTCGGTATTGAGTATTAAGTATGAGTAAAACAAAGGGACTTGTGATATATCTACGAGCAAATAAATCGATGAAATTAAAATACATGAGAACCAACGATCAAATGATACTGATATGTAACAAAGAGCGAATGAGTTATTTAAGACAAAACTAATAAATTATGTAGTTAAACAAAAAAATTAATAAACTGATGGTAAAGAGCACACACTTAAATAGGATAAAGCGTAAAGTTCTTACTTAGGGTGCTTTTTTCCTGGCAAGTTGGATAGCTGCCGCACGTGTCGGACTGATCGTCGGTGCAAGGTTCCTCAGCCATTACACATTTCTCGTTTGACCAGCACTTGACGTCCGTGCAGGTCTTGCCGTATTCTGGAGAGTTATTTAGATTTAAATTTTTCTCGAAAAAAAAAACAAAGGATTACCAGTCAGAGAATAGTTGAAATGACCTTAGCGAGAAGACACGAGTCATGTAAAATTAACGTTGAGGAAAATAAAATTGATGAATAAAAAAAAAGAGCATCAACACTAATAAAGTTTGGTGTAGGAGTTTCTTACGTCTTTCGCTTCTAATCTTGCAAGTCGGATATCTTCCACAGGGTCTTCGACCATTGAGACAGGGCTCCTTGACCATTACGCATAAATGGCTTCGGTAACAGCCAATGTCGTCGCAGGTCCTGCCGTATTCTAGATAAGTATTTTATTTTTACTTTTTGTTGCAAGTTAAAGCGTGCACCAACAGGTACATTAAATTTGGAAATCGCGAGAGCATCAAATTTTTTTGTAATTTATTTAAATAAATCATGATGTCTCAGTGTCTCAGTAGATATTGAAAAGCAGCAAAAATTAATAAAAGATTCATTTCTTTATTTGCTGTCTCAAATAATTATAAGGCCTTTCTCCGTCAGTATATAATTAATAATTTCGTATACAGCATTGAATTTTTAGAAATTGTTCAAAATGTTAAAAATAATTTATTGATAGGTACTCACTGTTGTAAGCATCTGCACTATTGGCGCAAAAGAGTACTGCCAAAAGAATGGCAACAGCCATGCCACTCATAACTGACATCTTACACCTGCAACGAATGCTTGTAATTTAATTAGACCATGCAATTATAAGCATACGCATGAATATACGTGAATAATCAAATGTACGATGAACAAAAATAAGTAGATAACTAATATACTGAAAGCCTTTCTTATTACATTATCTAATGGTGTGCCTCAATCGATTCTGAAAATGTTTTTTGTACTAAAATCGTACGAAGCTTAATTTTCTACTTGAAAAATGTCAAAAAACTTTTCTTTTGACTTGAAGAAAATATAAGTGGAGGGAACAAACGTGACCACCTTGAGATAGCCACCTCTATATTTACCTTCTTGCTCTACTCTATGAACGGAAGAAAAACGCCAACAAAAACTGGAAAAGGATTCCAACTTGTGAATACCCGAGACTGAGCTAAACCCCCGTACTGTGCGGAATTTAAATACTCGCGCTCGCGTGAGTCGAACCTCGCCTATTAAGTATGCTCCATCGCTTTTTTCAAACATATTGATTGATCTCTTTTATTCTCGTAGGTCAGGCGTGAATTCGTTTCTCGTTCTGTATTCATCACAAAATAACACGTTACTGGATTGAAAAGGAATGTGTCTACCGAATTCCAGCTGAACCGAATCACGCGTATTTTGGGGTCGAGGTTTTTTGTACACTCTTATTGTGGATGGCTAAAATTTAAAGTAATTTTCATTCGCTGGTCGACGTGAAATTATTTTAAATCCATCAAAACATGGCACATTTAACTGTGTATATTTTACGTAATCGAAAAGTTTGATACGAAGTAGAGAGCTTGCAAATAGATTTTATTTTTGGGACTTACGAGGGCCATCAATATCATGCGTAACGATAACGGTAATAGTAATGACTTGTCATAGTTAACAAGACATTTACACAGAATATTAATAGACGTGTTTTATCAAGTTAAGTCATACGTATGACGTAATAATACGCATAGGTTTAACGTTACATACTTGTGAAAATTATACGTTCACATCGTAAAGTGTAAAGTATGCAATTCATGATTTATGAATGAATTTAGGTTGAAATTGATAGTAGGTTGAATGTGAGGAAACAAGAATATTATTTTTTTTTGTTATGGAGTCATTAAACAATTTTATTTGAAAATAAATATATTTTAATACTCCAGAAATATAATGAACAATCATATATTTATACAAATTAGAAAATATTCAAACCGTTCCGTCAATATTTTGACAGATTCGAGACTATTCTTCAACTAGTAACTTACGTCATCTAATTGTTCAGGTGCTTATTAACATACAAAATAACCTATGGCATAACATCAATTGTTCATGATTTTCTGAAACACAAAAGTTTCAAGAATACGCTGCTTACTGATTCCACAAAGTGCTTTTTCAAATAGATTTTTAGTGATCTAATTTCATATCTCATTATACCGTTGATAATAGAGGAATAAAAATTTTTCATAAATTGCTATTCACACCTAATTGTATGACTCATGTAAATTGTGTGCAAAGTATTTTCAGTTTGTAAAAAATTGTAACAATATTGATCTTATGGTTCTGACAAACAGTATCAATAAAAATATGATAAGTGCAACGTTTTAAACTTTTTAACATACTTTTGATTATGTGCTAATCTTCGCCATACGCCAACTTGTACGTATATTACACTTAGAGACACCGAGTGGAAGCTGAGACAAGTTTTCCAGCATCACTTACTCTGTGAGGTAACTAAAGAAATAAGAGATCTGTTTATCGACGATCGGACATGCGGCTAGCGCCATTCTTCGGTTGATCAGTCGTAGGATAGGAAGATTTTTTTCTAGGAATCTCGGACTTTTCAGCAAAACTTTATTAACAATACGTTAGAATGCTCTGTTTACTCACTGCAGAAACAATAAAAATTTCAGCGATTCTTCGTAAACACTTGATATTTGGAAATCATGTAGTTTATCAACTTGATCTATACTATCATTCTTTACTAGCGTATGTTTTCCAAACCAATAATAATTTATTTACGTTCGAAAAAACTGTCATGAAAATAAATTGCAATAACAGTGAACATGACAATATTGGATTAACTATCGATGCTCAACATCGATACGCCTCACTCGACAATTCGTTCTAACAAAGACCACTAAAATTTCAAATTAGACGACACCTTGTCCATGATAGCTTGCGTTATGACTTGTTTGGCAGCCTGCTTGGCGAAACTGGCCAGCTTATCGGCAAAGGACGGTTTTTTCGTAGTTGGCTGTTGATCGTAACCACCTGGGTAGCCTCCCTGAGGTGGTGGGTAATTTGGATTGTATCCCCCCTGATTGGGGTATCCCGGTGGCGGAGGATAGTTGGGATTGTATCCCTGCTGAGGAGGCCCCTGATGGGCTCCGTAAGCATTACCGTAAGGATTCGCTCCCTGCCCTGGATAACCAGCATTGCTCACGCTCGAAGTCGTCCTGTGTGACGAAGGGTCTGGGCCGGGGTAACCTGAGCCCGATGGGTACCCTGAACCACCAGGATACCCCGAACCTGCTGGGTATCCAGAACCTGGTGCTGGATAACCCGGATAGCCGGATGACGGGGCTCTGGTGTTAGCAGATGGGTAGCCAGGATAGCCAGATTGGCTGGAAGGATAAGAAGCTTTCGAATCTGCAGGATAGCCACCTCCCGAGGGGTAGCCCGGGTAACCAGACTGACTTGGGGTGGCAGGATACGAAGCTTTCGAATCTGCAGGGTACCCACTTCCCGAGGGATATCCTGGGTAACCGGAGCCCGAGGGATAACCCGATGGTTTCGGCGTGCTCTTTGCTGAGCCTGAATCCGGATACCCTGATCCTGAGGAGGGATAGCCAGAAACCGCAGCGTTGGAAGGTTCAGAGTTAGGAGCTGCAGCAGACTGAGACGAGTCGGAGGCACCACTGGGCTTTTGAGCGTCTTCGGTATCTCCTCCATCTTCTGCAAACAGTTGATCAAATTTTTTCCCACGATTAGTAAAGTTATCGCTATTGTTAGTAAAATTATTACTCCGCTCTAGCCATGCCAGACAAGCCAGGAAAATGTTTGGCGAAATGCCACCTGATGCATGCATATCCATCCGTAATTAAACTGTTTGAATGCAGATTGTTGAGTATAATGATCAACGGAGCGAGAATGTATTTGTTGAGATGTTTATTTGAAATGCGAAGCGTTTCTCGCAAAAGCAAATATCATCTCAAACTTTGTGAGCCTTGCGACGAAAGACCATTAGTTGTGAAATGTTTTTTGACAGAACTGGCTGTGATCGTGAATGCGGAAGTAATATTTTTGTCAGGAGATCTCAATTTTTCCAAAGGAATAACAGCTTTATTGACATTACATGTTACATTATGAGTACAAAATTCTATTCTAAGAATTAACAAAACAATTTTTTTTTCTTTCATATCGTATTGGCACTATAGTTTCAGGTCGAGCAGTGACTTGGAGTTAACAACTGCAGTTTATATAAAACCCCCTTTATTTTTTTTATCAAAGATAAACCGATGTTATTGATTTCAATAAGTACATATTGTAGTATAAAAAAAAAACATTTATATATGTAAATACATATATATTTTAATATGATGAAAAAAGCTCTGTTTCTGAAAAAAATTATCCAGCTCGTCACGCTTTATTTTCAATTAAAAAACGTACGAATCTGACGATGGGGGGTGAGACACGATCGCGTAGCGAATCCTACCCAGCATCTACCCCGAAAACCTCCACTCCCTGTTTCCTTTGTCGTCAGAGGTCACTTTGGTATCGTAGTACCCCCTTCGGCCAGGTTGGTAAGCGGGCCTGCTGGTCGTCCTGTCGTAGAATCTACCTCCGCCTCCCCAGGGACTGGGCGTCGTTCTTCCCGAACCTCCGGGAAACAGACGATCGAAGATCGAATTCATGCCGATGGAATTGCCGCCCGAGTGACCGTTGTAACGGCCACCGAACGAGGAGCTGCGCGGCGGAGGCGTCGGTGGCGTTGGTCTCGGCGTTGGTCTCGGCGTTGCTCGAGGCGTCGGTGGTTTCGGCAAAGGAGGCGCGTACGGCCTTTTTCCGCCTGCAGCTGTCGAATTTGCCATTGTTTTTGTTTGTCGATGCGTGTTTTGAAGCTTTTGTTATTCTCAAAGCTCATAGCAATTTTATCCCCCTTTATAATGAAAGCTCTGTTTGTTTTTCTCGATTAGAGATGATGAAATAGCGGATGATCGTATGACCCTCGTCTTTTCTCCTCGATACGGGCTTGTTTACTGGGGAGGAAACGTCTTTGCACTTTGTCAAACTCTACGAATATTACTTTGACACGGAGAAAGATTTTCAAGGCAGGACTTATTTGAAGTTGAAATAATATTTTGGAAAATTTATCATTTGAACACTGACCTGTTCAGCTAACGCAAGGTCACTTCTTGTAACGAACTTAGATTTTCATTTTAACTTCAAGCTGATAAATTCAAACGAGATGTTTTCTTTCAAGACGAGTATTGTGATGGGTCGTAAGGTCGAGGAGATAACGCGGAAGATGATGATGATGATGATGATGATGCTGCATGTGAATGGAGCATGCTTTGGTATTCGTGTGTAATCGCCTCGTTAAAATAAGTTTTGTCGATGATTGGAAAAAAATAAGTCGAAGCATTTGTTTTGGGAAACACCGAGAGATCATTGTATGTTCAAGTTATGGTGAATCAATATACTGGACTATTCGATGGAAATAATTCGTTCTCACATAGTATTTTCATTTTTTATTCTATTTCCTATTTCTACTACTAGTTAACATATACAATTAATCGTACTGCAGTAATTGAAAAAAGAATAAAAATGCACAATAACGGAAGATGTAATACTGGAGTCGTCGTATACAACTAATTTGAGCTTTACGTTGCACGAAGAGATTCATCAAAACGTATTTCATTCAAAAAATAATCAACACTCGCAGTCTCGATCGCTCAAAAAAACATGTTTTACGTGGTACAGACGTTGTTTCGTGTCCTTCCATCCGAGAATGCTGTACGCATAAAATATTTTGAAATAAGGCACATACCGTGTTCCCATTCATACCAGCATCCTTGCCGGAAAAAAAATGAATCATTCATTCGCGGGAACAATCTCCAAGTGCATTCCCGTGAAAACGCAGTTACAGGTTCGATCGAATAAATAATTTGCAACTAATGTACCATCGACGTCACACATATCCATACACGCATCTCAAAGCTTTTGGTATGAAAACAGGACTATGCACCGATCCACGAATCCATCGAACCCGATGTACTGTACGCACGCGCGAGCGCGCGCCCGATAAAGACCGCGCGAAAATCGCCACAACCCTTGAGAGAGCGAGAAGGCACGGACGCCCCCCCCCGCCCCCCCCGCCCCCCCCGGCGTGGAAAAAAAAAAAACCCCCCCCCCCCCCCCCCCCCCCCCCCCCCACCCCCCCACGCGCACCTCGCGCCCAAAACAGTTGTCCTCGCGAAGCCGCGGCTCGCCAGGACCGTGTATAATATGTACACGCGCTCCAAGACCGGATGGGGTCCCTACGTCGCGGAGAACCAGCCGCGGGCAACGAGAGCGCTCAGAGCGAGGGATAACAGGAGAGCCAGAGCGGAAACGGCGCCTCGGTCGGCAGAGCTCCTCCGGTTGTAGATGTTGTTCGGACTGGCGTTGCCCCAGCCGGGACTGTGCTGGGGCATACTGTGCTGGGGGTAGGTGCTCGGGTAGCGGTTGTTGTTGTTGGGCTCCGGACGGGACTGCGGGGGCGGATAGACGGGGTAGCCGTACTGGTCGACGGGCGCGCCGGGCCTGTTGTTTCCACTAGGGTAGGGCGGGTAGCCGTTGTTGTTGTTTCCAGTGGGATACGGCGGATAGCCGGCTGGATCGCTGCCGTACGGGTGGTTGTTGGCGTAGTCGGCCGGCGGGGCGTTGGCGTTGGCGTAGGGGTTGGAGTTGGCGTATCGGGAACCACCGCCGCTCGAGGACGGATCCGCTGGCACACTGGGCGGGTAGTTGTTGCTGCTGATCTCCGGGGCTGGCCTGACGGGTATACTTGCAGAATCGGGCACTGGAAAATCGGGGTTCGCATTTTTTCTTTTTTTCTTTTCTCTTTGGCGTCTGATGCTTCTGTACCGTCGCGCGGTTTTATGTTTTTGCTCGCGCCTCGCTGCACCCGACTTGGGGCGATCGAGTCCAGCCAGAGATAACACGTTTCGGTGTGGTTTTTTTTTTTTTTTTCTTTTTTCTTTCTTCTGGTTCGACGCTGAGCACTCCGGGTGCATTCGAAGCGAGGAATCGAGTTAGCTGTACGCGCATCCAAAACCTCGGGGAAAAATCCACAGTCCACGGCGGGGTATAGTTACATCACGCATGATTGTTATTTTACACAAATACACGATCACAATCGGAATGGTTGTTATATGTGTATACACAGACGGGGGATAATACACGTGCAAGGGTTTATACACAAGTGTGGAGAGGCGGTAAGTGCGATTCATCACACGCTTTCAATCGTATATTATTATTATTATTATTATTATTTTGTGCACTGTTTCGGCAGTGTTGAGTTTTTTTTTCACATCCGTGCCGTCTCCACGGCGCTGACTACTCTTAGACATTAGATTGGGACCAAGGTTCGTGTGCGGAAGGGGAGGAGCAACAGCAAAAACAATATTACAACTGCAACGGTGAACGAGTATAATATGTTCGTGTCCACGAGTACTACCACCATCAAAATTTACCAATATGTATTCGAGTAAGGGTAGCCGCTCCACACACAGCTATTATGCATGCGTCGGGTTACATTTAGAAAAAAAACAAAGACTCCACCACACACACACACACACACACACACACAGACAAAACCAAAACGCCTATCCATACAGATACTAATAGTGCTGAGTTCTACTATACGTGTGAGAATCGATGGATGAGGGGGGGAAAAAAAAAACAAAAAATTTCCCAAAGAACAAGACGACAGGAAAGACGAGGCGGGAAGAGGAAACGATTTCACCCGTTTCTCCTGGGCAAGCCTTTTTTTCGCGCTCGCGTGCTGCCGACCGTTTCGCCGGCAATGCGAGTCGGTGTACCGCACGGGATATACACCGAGAAAAATGGTATCCGTGCTTCCGTACGTACCAGAAGCAGCGAGCTCGCGAACGAGCGGCTGAGTATAACGAGGAGAGTCGGTCGCGCGCGGTACGGTTCGACATCGGGGTGTATTTATCGCCGAACGAACGAACGAACGCGTTCCAGCTCCGATCGCGCGGATCATCCCGCGTTCGCGCGCAAAGGAGTCGGAACGCGTCTTTTGTTCGAGCGAGGGCCCCCGAGAGCCGTCTCCATTCACGCTTTCGATCGGACAATTCTCGGGCGGCCGTTATCGCGAGCGGAAGTTGCGCAACGCGCGTGTGCACAACGTGCCTCGTACGCGCACGGTGGATCCTGGGTTATCGCGTGCCCGCGCGCGTGCACGGCAAGCCTTCCTCGCCCAGGCGGGGACAATCGAGTTCCCAATGGCGCGCTCGTACAGGTCGCGCTGATCGACGGTTGCGTACAAGGAGGCAATGGTTGTGACAGCGAGAATAACGAGTTCGTCTTTTCTTCTTTTCTCCTTCGTAAGAAGTCGCGCGAAAAAAGTTTAATACCCACGTATCGTGCGCGATCGTGAAATATTACATATCTACGGAGGTTTATCGCAAACTCGAAGGTGTTTCGTAAGAACGGTGGGCTGGCGATATTCCCGCAACAGCTTGGTGAACGAGGGAAGCGTGAATTCATGATGCGAACCCGATACCGAATGGCAGAGAGTTATGGCGAGTCAGTGAAGCTACGGGTTGCGGTGACGAAAAATAGAAAAAGAAAATCATCATGGTGCATATTAGCGAACAGAAAAGAAAAGAGCACAAACGCAAACGAGGGTCGAGCGTGAAAGTCTTACCTGAGCTTTTTTTCTTGCAAGTTGGATAGCTGCCGCACTCGCGCTGACTGTAAGTGCAGGCGTCCTCGGCCATTATGCATGTCTCGGTGGAGAGGCAGCCGATGTCCTTGCAGGTCCTGCCGTATTCTGTGGGAAATCATTTTGTCTTCACTTTTTCGCGAAAAATAAATGAATCAAGCCGTGGATGCCCAAAATTGACCCATCATTGTCGGGACCGATTCAAATGGCAAATCAGTTGAATCGACCATATTGTGCTTCGCAGAGAAAATCTCGATTATTTTTCCAAAATCTCACGAGCTTGAATATTTAAGATTGTTCGGTCATCGAATTTTCGGTTCACAAGTTTTCCCATTTCTTTTAAATTCTCCTCCTCCGAAACTCGCTGATCGGACGTGTACATGATATTCAACATTTTTTCCTCAAATCTGGCAAAATCAAACGCGCGCTTTGTTTGTTCGACATTTTTTTGCATTCTACCAGACTGTAGATGAAACAAAAAAAAAAAATTGTTTTCCGAATCGACGTGACGTACATGTTCAGTAGTCCCACACAAGCCACCGCAGCGCCAGACGTTGTAGAGCGAAAAAAAAGCTTCTGCGAACCGACGTTTTTAGTTCCCCCCGTCATGAATCTATATTTACGCCTAACGTGATAGCACCAGAAGTGCAGTCGATCGAGCCACTTGCTCGGCCGGATTATTGATCGATCGGGTCGTTCCGGGCGCAAAGTACGCGCGACGGCGCGAAACAACGCGACCCAACGCGTAACGCAACTAATTATGATTCTCATTGACATCGATTTCCAGCTAACGACTCCGCGCGACGCGTGCAGCCTCCGTTGGGTGGTGTTGACGGGCACTCTATAAACAGCGATGTACACACGTACGGGTGTATAACGGCACTGTCATATCAATCGAACATTAAACATCGTCGAGCAATTATTTCGAAGGATCGTGTGCACCATGTGGTGGCTATGTTGCTGCGCTTATCAGATGCTCGCGGTATGGTCGTGCGTGTACAGCGTTACGTGAGCAAAGTCGCGTGAAACAATATACACGTTCTACGTTCCCATCATTACACACGGGGGACAGTCAGCGTTGCCCTCGAGAAATCAGCGTTTCACTCTTGTGCCGAGCATGAAGAGAAAATACACGGAGAATTAATTGCGACGATAAGTACACGCGAACAAACAACCGCTAATCACGAAGTGAATGATGGCTCGTAACTCAACGAGAAAAATTCATTATGACTCGGACGCGACCTTTGGACCAACATTATTATATAAAAATACACGCGCTAAAAAGTAGTAACTATGTTTTTTTTTGTTTTACTGTCCATATCTGGCAAGGAGTCCTTTCGATGCAGGTTTTTTCCGATACACGCCCACCGACGTGACTATACAATATACGTACGTGTGCAACACCATCGTACTTTTCGCACCCGTCGACCGATCTACTTTTAAAACACTCGCGCGTCCATCGGAAATAAAAAGTCTGACGTCAAGATTTCATCGATTTGTATATATATATATGTATATTGTATAAAAAACGACCTTTAAAAAAGGTTAAAAAATGTAATGCCAGTTATTATTGCAGTTTATAAATGATATTGTTTTGTTTCATTGTATAATTTCGCAACAAGCTTGGCAAGCTTGGCAAAGAATTATATTGGATCTCACTACTTTTGTAATAGATAATTTGGGAAAAAAATAATTTATAACATTCAAACTGGCATTACAATTTTTAAGCTTTTTTTATGGTTCGATTTTTACGATATTTCACTCATTTTCCGGAAAATTTTAAATTATAACTTGTTCCTTCTAAACGTTTATGTTTGTCCAATTTTTTTTTCAATAATTCAAGTGAGCATATAAAATTTAAAAGAATTCATATGAATTGAACAAGTCTATACTTTTAAACTTCTATTCATGATATCATATTGAAATTGAAATTTACTGCGGGTTTTTTTTACAATAATCTTCTGTTTTTTTCACCAGATAATTTTTTGAACATACATATAATATTTTTAATATTACGCGTTTAAGATGATGTCATTTTAAAAATTTCATTTTTATTTTTATTATTTCAATATGTTTTATTAATTAATTCTATTCACTAACATTATCTATTACTCATTAAAAAACCATTTGATTGATTATCATTTAAATTTGTTTTTTAATTAATTTTATTCACTAACATCATCTATTACTCATTAAAAAACTATTTAATTGATTAAAAATTTTTGACGAATGAACTCGGATCTACGGATTAGTGTAAGCCTACCGCTGAGTGCACTAGACTACCGTGTACTCAGGACAACACACCAAAAGTATGATTCTTGTATCTTTCTCGCTACTCCTGCTTATCGGTGCTCACATGTACTTATTGCCTTATTTGACAACTGTTTTATGGATTATCACGAAAATAATATTTCTGTGCAATTTTTGTGCGAATCTAAACTTGTCATCGAAGTCAAGAATATTTATAAGAAAATAATAAAAGGATTTAAATTAAAAATTGGCCGCTAGAGTATCCATCTATATATCGATTGATTGAAATGAGCATATCACGTCTAGGTATCTTTAAATAACGATATTAAAAGGCTGTTTCTGTCGGGATTTTTTTTTAAATTTTTATTTCAACGCTAAAAATGCCTGATAATCGCAAAACATCTGGGTTGCAGTGTGATGTTATATATTTTTTCTTTGATTTTGAATATCGGGGAGGCGAATTTAGACGTATACATAAAATAATAATAATAGCGCGGTGCCATGCGTCATCTGCTATCTGCTGCTCAAACTTGCATGTAGCGCGACCGCGCTACTTGATACTCGGCCCTTCTGCGATATATGTATCACGGCGCTGTGACCTTGGCTCCTAATTAATAATCGATCAACTTTATTAGCGCCGATCATGCGTGAAATCGTATCTCGTTCACCCACGGTATACAATATTTCATAACGTGCGCGCCTCGTCGGAACTTCATCATTTAAGTACATCACCGTAAAATGAAAATCCCTCGCAGACATTCAATTTCACGGACACAGACGTTCGGATTCATAATTGGGTTTTTGCGTGAAAAATTATGTTTGGTCCGTCAGGTAGATTATCAAAAAATAATTGAGACGTATTTTTTCTTTTTTCACACGAACAAAAAATGACGGAGATAGAGCACATACAAGTTCAGGAGTGGGGGGCTCATGGCGTCATAAAGATACACAATTTTATATCTTTATGACGTCATGAGCCCCCACTCCTGAACTTGTATGTGCTGTATCCCCGTAATTTTTTGTTTGTGTGAAAAAAGAAAAAATACGTGTCAAACATTTTTTGATGATCTACCTGACGGACCAGATAGAATTTTTCACGCAAAAACCCAATTGGCATACTGACAATCCCGGCGAGCAGCAATGTACGGAGGGAATTTTCCGCGCGCTTCGGAATCCCACAATTTTCTCAAGCCAAATTTTCCTTTTTTCAAAAGGGAGATGGATACTTACTGGAAAAAGCGTCCGCATCATTGGCGCCGAGGAGTACCGCCAACAGAATGACGATCGCCGTGCCCGTCATCGTCGTCGTCGCCGACGGCATCTCGAACCTACAACAGACGAAGCGCAGCCCAAAGCCGTGAGTCGAACACTTCCGGGCGCGTGCTGGGCACTCGCATTGCCCGCTCGAATGCTCAAAAAAATAAAAATAAAAATCGCTCTACCAACTGTGGCCCCGTAACGGGAGAAGCCGTAAAAAGGGCTACGCGCGCGACGGCGCGATCGCGCTATTAGCTCCAACACGATGCACGCGTGACGCGCCGAGATTTCGTTTGCTCGCACCGATTTCTCGCGTTCGATAAAAGTACAGTTTCTGGATTTCCCAGCGGCTGGGGAAACAGATAAGCTGCAATAGACGGTGGATCGAAAAAACCACGCCCCGGATATGCGTGTCAGATCGGAGAACTCGTCGTCCTTTTGTTATTGGCTATTTTTCTGGTTTTTTTTGGCACACGAGGATGCCTACCTTGTCCTTCGATTCCGTGCTTACAGTTGTCTTTCCTTTGGACGCTCCATATTTTGCGATTGATTTTATCGACGCGCGTCTCGATGTTGACGTAACGCGATGTAGGGATGCAAACAGTAACGACCGTCGAATCGGGACGAAGCGGTTCGTACGCGTATAATACACAAATGATGGCTGACGTAAGGTCAGCAGGCTCGGCCTCATAATTCAATCGAGCGTATCTCCAGGGATGAATGATCGTTGTGAAAAACTTGGCACTCCGCGGTAGCACGGACGCCTTGTTGTTGCCGTCAAATAAATCCAAGTGATTGCGAGAAAACACTGCAGTCCTATGCTATTGTATCACGTTTTGGATAAACAATGGTTACTCGAACGATTTAATATTACCGACCATGACCCCCACGCTCCAATAACACACAATGAGAAAACCACCGCAGCGACTACGTTTCGCCGATCGCTCCGGAAGTGATCGAGTAGTTCACGCTGCACACACTTATACTCAACGATCAATTGCCTGGATGATTGGTGAGGAATAATAACTTAAACGCCACGGATTACTCGCTAAAAATAAAGGTGACGCGGACGAAGAAGGAGGCGCCGTTACAGTTCGACAAGGCCGTACGTGAGGTACGTGTGCATGCACGACTCCTTTTTTTTTTTTCCACTCGACGCGCACGCAAAGTACGAGTGAAACGCGAAACCCGCACGTTTGCCATATACGTATGCTCCCAAGGCAGGTAGCTCGCGACAGCTTTGGGCGATACCGATATTGTACGCTCCAAGTACTTGGACGCAGGAAAAACGATTTCGCGTCTTACCGATCTCAAGGATGACCGAGTCACGGTAGCTCCGTGCGTATATCTCTCTCTCGCTGTTCCGCGGAAACGCGATCCTATACACAGCTCGTCGGACAAAACGGTGCTGCTAAGTACGTCAATCGGCTCGATTGGGAATGAGGAACTCGGCTCTCTGTGCAATTGACGCGGATGAAAACACTTTGTTCGGTCCCTCCGCATCGTCGTGCCGTGTATATATATATATATATATATATATATATATATATATAATATATATATATATATATATATATATATAAAAGCCGTAAAAGTCAAGGCGATGGACTGGATGAATTTAGCAATTCGGCGAATACGCGATACAATGTTGTGAGAATCCCCCGATTACCGTCGCTCGCGCAATATACCGATCTCTCTGTACTACGAAAACCTGCCGCATCTCACGAACCGGCGCGCGAATACAAATTTTGCGCATTATGTACCACACACCGACACCGAAACGACCAAGCCTGCACGCGAGACGATTCATTCATCCGCGAACGCGAGTCAGGGAACGTATACCGCGCGCAGCGTGACAACATTCACACGGACGCAGGGGCAACAAAGTTCTCACGGCTGCAGATAGAGACTCTCGCGTCGCAGAAACGCACCGAATGTACGATAGATATACTCGGTAATCCTCGCATATTACCCTATATGTATGTATACCCCTATACACAATGCATACGTATGCATACGTGCAGAGTGACTTACCCAAAGAAGCGAGAGAGAGAGAGAGAGTCAGAGGGGGGCTATTTTCGGCTCTGGTGTCGTCCCGAGGCCGCTGCAGCCGAATTAACCGCGCTTTATACACACACACACACACACACACACACACACACACACACACACATGCGGTACAGGGTTACAGCGGGCCGGGAGTGCGAATTAGAGAGGGTGGACGGGGGGGCATGCACCTCCAAACAATCGCAAACACCCGCGCGTGGTGCTCCGGCCAAAGTTTTCGGATTGCGTGTGTGTACATGTTCCTACACGAGAACGTCGTACGTATACGTACCTTCCTTCCTTCCCCTCCTGTACGCTTGTGTATCGCGTCGATTTCTCTTCGGCACTGCACAGTTTTAAACACTCTCCGTGTCGGTATACGTATATACACACGTACAACGAACGACGCCCCGCAAAAGATCCGGACTAGCTGCTGGCTCGGCCGACACTGAGCCGTATAATACCGCCGCGGTGGAATTTCAGAGAGCGCGCGCTCGCGCGCGGCTGTGTGTGCGTGTCCTATTATACAGAGGGAGCTCATACTCACCGACCGATGGTGGTCGGAAAAGACCGGTATCATGCATAGAGAGGGAGAGAGCGCGTGGATGTGCGAAGAGGAGGGAAAGAGTCGGGGATTATATTGGCGCTGAAAAGTGCGGGAGAGAGATGATCGAGGAGGAGCGTTGTGTACTTATATAGCCGGGGAACTTTGTGTGCATGCGACAGAAGTGGCTGGCTATGTACCTGATGCTCTTGTTTTTTTTTTTTTTTTTCTTTCTTTCTTTCCTCCTTTGTGTAGCTCGATATGGACAAGGCACATCCACAGTTTTTTTCATTGAAAAGTACGTAACGAAGAAGTTTGTTGATGGACAATCGATTCGATAAATTCAATCAAATTGACGCACCTGCCGAATCATTTCTTTCTGTCCAGTAAAAAGTCTACGTATTTTTTATCAAAAGTATATTTTTTAGCAGCGTCATCTTGTCGAAGGTAGTTAAAAATTTGAATTTCAATGATGATGAATTGTACAGTGAGATAATTTTTTTGATCCAAAGTTTCGGTCGACGCTTGAGCCCTCCCACAAAGTTTGCTTCGAACAATCAGTCTCGAATTCTTTTGAATAGTGTTACGATTATCATTTAAATATCCGGATTGTTCGCATAAGCGTGCATGGCAACTTCGCCACACGCATCAGAGGAAGACAAAGAATAACTTTGAAGGATAATAACTTACTATGATAATTATTCGTAAACGAACAATCTTCATCGATATCGACGAGAGTATGTGCTGTTTGTTCTCTTTTACACGTTTATACTTTCCTTTCAATATTTGTCAGCCAAACATTATACGTTTATTAATACTATACGATGTGAACATTTGTGCTTCTCGAATTTCAAAACTTATATCTTTACATCGCGAAATGGATTCTCAGCATTTTAGACTATACTCACTTTTTACAATACACTGATGTCGAGATTTCGTCGATCGATATATGTTTTGTAGAGAAACCTCGGATAAAAAAAAAATTGATGAAAAATGTATACCATGACCGAGGGTTATTCAAATACATTTGTTCGTAGATAAGAGGTCTCTTCGTATCACCGGATAAGTTACAAAATTTGATGGAAATGTTATACGCGAGTGATTTTCTCCATTCGCTGAATTTCGTGCACGTTGAATGAAAGCTACGTTTGACCATTTCGTTGAATTGTAATATACGTTTGCTCTGCACATGATTAAAACTGTATTTATTATAACGAAGCTCTTTTATGAATATCGTGGATACTGCAAAATTAGAAATGTTTGCTAACTTTAATGGATTCCGTAAATATTACTCCACACTCCGTAGATCGAACGATTGTATGAAAACCTATATTTCAATAAAGCATCTCGCATAGTCATAATTGTTAAATTTCCAAAACATCGACGTTATGAATAACGAGTCTACTGATGTGCTCAGCTAATTGTTGTAATTGAATCAGCGGATAACCGATGCACGAATAAAAGATACCCTATGCAGAAACAGCACGACCAGCGCACAAAGAGCCAGCACTGCAGTCTACGCTCACGATATGCTTCAAGTACAGAAAGCGCGGTGGGAGCAAGAAACGGAATCAGGCTGTGAGGGGAGGGGGGGGGGGGGGGGGGGGGGGGGGGGGGGGGGGGGGGGGGGGGGGGGGGGGGGGGGGCACGCGACTACTGTAACGGCTTCCCGAGCTGTATAGAGCGTGTACAGTGAATAGAGCCAGGGGAGGAAGGACGATATCTTGCGAGAAGAAGCGCCGAAGGGAGAAGGAGGAAAAATTTAATTTCGGTTGATTCGATGGTACAGTGCCGGGCGCGCTTGTATGGTCGTGGCTGCGGGATTCTGCTCCGATGAAAGGAGCGCTTAGGCTGGCTTATACGGCTGTTGTGCGCGGCACGGAGTCGAAGAAAATTAAATGTTTTCGTGCAGGAATATTCCGCTCCATCACGTTTTTCTTCTAAAAACTAACATTTATTTGTTAGAATTTTGACTTCTGCTGTGTAACCATGGGTCCTTTTTTTAAATGAGGAGCGTTGAAGGGGTAATCTTGCAAAACGGCAAAAAATTTTGCATCCATTACTCGCTGATTCGCGTATTTGAATCTTTTGTACGCCATACAACATCTTTTTAACGCAATGGACCAGCGAAAAGCTTCTTTTTCGAAAAGGCGAAGAAAAACCAAAATCATATTGTACGAGAAAAATATTGAATTTACGCCGTGGCTGGAAAATTTTTTTGTGCTTCAAAGTGCCTCGTGAAAGCCACGGTTCGCTGCACTTTGGCACATCCACTTTTTTCCTCCGACGCACAGAAGCAACTCGCGCAAAGTGAACAGGGTGTGATTTTTTGTTCTGTTTACCATCCTTCTCGCAACTCGTTTTCAAACGATGAATAATCGGGCGAGCAAAAAAGTACAATGATCATCCCGATGGAAATAGTCGAGGACATTCGCATCATCAAAGTTCAACGGTTGAGAAAGGCACGAGCATTCCCAGCGGTTGATGCGAGGCCGAAAAAAGAGGCTCTGTCAAGTCCATTAGGCAAATGCGCTGTATCTGCGTTACGTCCGAAACTTGCTCGTCGGCCGACACACGTACATGCGACGCCCACCCATACAAGATAAACGCACACCGAGACTCTGGCAGAGGCCCCGCGCGCAAAGAGGGGAGAAGCGGCGAGCGGGGGAAAATTCATGAGTGCACGGATACACATCCGCACGCGTACGTAGAGACACACCGAGGGCCGGTAACACGGTGTAAGGTAGTTTCAAAACTTTGAAGTGTATAAAAGGTGCGGCCGATTCGTCGGATTTTTAAGGGTCTCGGGCGAGCTTTAGCTGTTCCTTTCCCCCCCCCCCCGCTGCTACGAGTACGCGCCCAAAGATGCTCATCATCTCTGCAGCGGGTAGATAGACGAGAGGAGTCGTTAAAAGCGCGATTCGGACGCGCGCGGGGAACAACTTGTCCGAGGTTCCTCGGAGGAATGAACTCTGCAGAATTTCACCCAGACGTGTGCATCTTATCGTGTTATTTTCATCGTAACCTGCGCAATACCCTCTGAGATTAATCTTTTTCGTCCTGTGACTGCTGCACCACGGATAGTTTCCTTTCTCACGCGGGCCAATGAAAAATGCGAATCGCTGATCGAAACGAAAAAAAGCTCGTCGGCGAGAAAATAAAAATCTCATCTTACGTCTAGAAACTTGTGAAGCGATGGAAGAAAAAAAAAACCTCGATCGAACAGAACCACGAG
>JAPYYV010012021.1:0-10502 GCA_030522625.1 Copidosoma aretas | reverse complement strand
GAACAGTTTCATCGTATGCCACTGTCAACATTTCAAGTGTTTCGGAGCACTTTATTTTATTTTTTACACAAAATTTGATGCAAATCCTTTGATCCATATATTTCGATAGCAAAAAATCGCCGAGCACGCAAAATACTTATAACCTTTACGCCTCTCACAACTAAACAAAAAATGCTATACACATAAAACTTGGTACAGATGTTCGGAAAGAGTGTACTAACATAACAAAACCAAAAAATCGATAATCGAAAGTACGTTGCCCGCGAAATTCGAAAAGTCACCTTACTTTTTGAACACACCTCGTATGTCATAATGATAAGACAAATGCGGGGGAGCTGCAGGAGAGTATGCGGGGGAGCTTCGGGCAAGCGTGGAGAGCTAACCCAAGAAAAAGTTCGGTTAAAAATGACGTAAAAATAAACAGATAGCCTCTTGATTTGCGAGGGAGTTGCGGGGAAGCGCAGGGGAGAAAACTGACAGCCTTTTACAATACAACTATAAAATATAGTAAGATATATATATTTTTTTTACATTATAGTGTCATACGTCCGGTGATCACATTTAGTGCAAATTCAGGATAAAAATAAATTATTATTATTATTTTAACGATACCTAAATGCATGAAAAATAATATTTATCAGAGTAAAATTAAAAATATAACGAAAAAAAATTTGCTGTACCGAGGATACGACTTGGGTCCGCCTGCATAAGAAGCAAGCATATCTTATCTACTTGGCCAGAGCTGACGAAATTTCTCATATACAAAATAAAGTTTTTATAAGGTAAAAGTACCATTATTTTTGTTTTCCGTACTTACAACTGCATTTATACAAATATAAATACTTGAAATATTTTTTTAATTCGACGATGTACTAACTAATCATTACATATGAAATCTCTATTAAATGCAAACTTAATACGAAAGTAGATCATCTCAGTAAATCCCAAGAGTGAACGTAAGACGAAAAATATCATTAGTGAAAGATAAGAATGTTTCCAAATAAAATTCAATAAGTAAATTGTCCAAACACACATTTGTATTTCCATGATTCGGTTGTAAAGAGGGAAAACAAAAATACTGGTTTTTGTATCTTTTATTGATGTGATTTATGAACACGGTATTTCGTCCACTCTGGTCAAGTGGATAAGGTACTCGCCTCTCATCCTAGCGGACCCAGTTCGTATCCCAGGGTCTTTTCCCACGCTATCTTCCGCCACCTCCACCGGAACCACTAGATGATCCAAGTTCAGTAGGGGACCCAGAAAAATCAGAGATACCTGGTAATCAGATAGACAATGAGATTATCGAGATAGAAAAAGATAAAGACGAGAACGGCAAAGTTTTGCTGAATAATGATAATATAGAAGGACATAGTGGCGATGAAAGTACGGATTCCGACAAGGTTAGCACAACCATACCTGGTTTAGACAAGTACAGAGCGTGTATGAGACGGCTACCAATTTAAAGACCGCCCTAGAAGCCAGAAGAGAATTAAGCTATACGGCCGTTTTAAAGTCTTAAGAAAATAAATGAAAATCCGTTCAAATATTCTGAGAACATTTCTTTCTGTATAATAACGGAAAACGTACCAGACACAGAAGTCATAGATGTACTTCAGGAGAGAGGTTATATAAATCCAGCAGCGATACTTAGGGATAATAAAATTATTGGAGACGTCACTCTACCAAAAGCAAGAAAAGTGTCGGTGATGACATTATACGTGAAAAAGCACTTTAAAGGTACAGAGTTAAAATCCGATATCAAAAAATGTATATCGTCTCTAAAACAGATCGTAGTGTTTAACAACATAGAGTCAGTGGGTGTTATACGAGGTTTCGCAATATTAAGCGCAGCAGGGTGGAATTACTTCGCGGAGCAGTTCGAAAACATTTAAAAAAATGTAAATGTATCAGCGATTTTATATATTTAAATAACTCAATAGAGCTACCGGCGGAAAAGCAGTATGAGGTACTAAAAAAAGATCACGAATCATCCATGGGAGGCCACAGGAGCATGACCCAAACGTACAAAAAAGTTGTAAAGGATCATTATTGGAGGAACATGGGACCAGATGTGCGTTAGTTTGTGTTGGGTTGTGAATCATGCCAATCAAAAAAGCTTGTTAGGGTAAAAATAAAATAGGTGCTAATTATAGCAGATACACCAAGTGAACCGTTTGAAAAAATATCGATCGATTTTTATGGCCCTATAAACAAACCATCGGCACACAGCAATAGCCACATATTGTCGATCCAAGATTGACTTACAAAATATATTATTTTGGTACCAGTAAAGAGGGCGACTGCTTTAGAAACAGCTAATGTTCTTTTGAATAGAGTAATAGCATGCTTTGGCGCACCAGAAAAAATTTTGTCTGATAGAGGCGTACACTTTTAAAACAAATTATTGGAGGAATTCGCAAGATTTTGACACAAAGTAACGGCGCTATAGAACGAATGCGCCACACTTTAACAGAGATTCTTCTTAACATGGCGAAAGATTACAACCTGGTTTTTTTTTTTCTTAAAAGAATATTTATTAACTTGTAGAGGAAGGCAAAAAGGCGGGGATAAAAAATAGACAGTAGAATGAAAGGAAGCGGAAGAGTATTTTATGGACATGTGTAGGAGACACCACTGTTGAATGCCGCCGTCTGCTGTAATTAGAATGTTTAAAATACATTTTGATGGTTGCTTAAGGAACTCTTTCTTTTTCTCTTTGTATAGAAATAGCTTTAAAATTATATTGAAACTGATAATCCTGATTGATCATTTTATTTGTTTGGGTGAGGGAAAAAACCCAACATAAATCAATATATTTATCATAAATTCTATGAAGTATATTTTTAAAAAAAAATTCAGGGATCTGTTGGGATAACACTCACATTAGATTCAATGTCGAGACTTTGGTGTGGGGGTGTATATCGCTTTAGGTCGGTAATGTGAGTTTACATTGATTTCGCTGTCGCGTAGTCCCTTGATTCCACTACTACATTCTAGTGCAACTGGGTTACTGTGCAGGGACCTACGGGCGCGAGTTTCGCAGCGAATCTTTGAGTTGCTGAGGATAACACATGATTCCTTCGCAATACATTATCCCCTGACGCGAACTATTCTGCCCTCCGCCCGCGATTGTAATATTTTGCCTGTTTTTCTTGTGATGACTCGAGATGCTTCACAACTAAATCCCTAATCATTTCTAAGTGCCTAGTCCTATCGGCCCATAATGTCGTATCAGTCAAATCTAACGGTGCGGCCGGTGTGTTACGTTTCAGAAGTGCTACAGGTGTTAGATTGCGGCCGAAGTTTAGGAACGCCGCGGTTATCTTTGTAAATGCCTGCTCCATCGTATTTATTGCGAATCCAAATTCATGCAAGTGTGCATCCTACAGCCGGTGATCCTTATCTAAAAAGGAGTAGATCGTGTTTAATTGGGGGGGTGGCCTCGGACATCGATACTGTGTTCGGCCACGGTAGTGCTGCCGAGATTTTCCGGGCGGGGAACAATCAGGTCGTCAAGAATTTTCGTTAATTCTTGCTTTTCGGAAGGGGTCAGAGTTAGCAATCCTCGCGCAGTAGTGACCACTGCTGAGCAAATCTGATAGCTTTCCTCACACTTAAATTCTTGCCAGTGACTCGTGGGAGTACTCCATAAATCCTTACCGTAGTCCACGATAACTTGGGAAGTTTTCAGAAAATATATTCCGAAAATTCCTTCGTACTCCAATTCGTCTACTAATTCCAACATCAACATCTCGGACGTTTGCCCGATTGTTAACGGAACACTTACTATGCCTTAAACTGCTAATATGTAGCCGTCGGCAACAGAAATCGTAGCGCCACAGGGTTAGAAATTCTTCAATAGCTCTGTAATTCCCTTTCCCAGATAACAGTGTAGTGCGCCGCTATCCACCAGAGCTTGCACTCTAATACCTGCGACATCAAGCAGTAAGTAGTAACGTGGGTCCTCTGCAAGTGCCAAGACCTCTATCACGTTTTCAGTTCCGATTATTCCCCACTCAACTCCTCAACCCGTGGCAGACACAACGTCATCGGTCGACAGTAGGAAGCTCAGCTCCGGCCGCTCCTCCCGTCCATTGCTTCGGGAGTGAGTGCATTTTCCAACGTCCCCACTCCCTAGGCCCTTTCTGTGCGCATAGTTAACTGTGGAACTGATTCTCCTTATCGCTTCGCCTGTTTAGTCTACCATAGCGGTGGTAGTACTCATCCAATGATTCGGAAGAGCCGTCAGAGTTACTTGCAAAAATTCTCCTAACCAACATACCCACCAACTACTACACTTTCGCACATCAGCTAGTTTCCTTACCAGCCGTGTGAAAACTGTCAGTACCACAAGTTCTGTCGATGAACCAATTCTAGAAAATATCTGCCGGTCCCTATCGTTAGTCGCTTTCGATTTGTTTACTGTCCCATCCAATATATTTGGAGTCATGTCTTTCTACGGGGAGGCGGCAGCAACTCCTATTGCCCCCTTTCTTTGCCGTTTCCCGGTCTCTCCGCGCTACACTTAAGACACTTGTAGCGTTTGTCCCCCATCTTGCCACACTTGGTACAGTACTCACGATGAGGCAATCATTACGTTAGTGTCTGACGTTACGGTAAATGAAGCACAAACGCTCCTTATTTTCCGTAGTGTTATCCTCACCAGTATTTTTCGGGCTGTTGCATGTTGACTTGGTTGCTTGATTTTTTCCTTCAGGAGCAGCCGTTTGTGCTGCCTGGCACCGTACCACGGTCTCCTGTTTAGTTAGCATGATATCTTTTAACGGAGCAAGCATCTTCTCCAATGTATGTTGCACACTTCGATGCTGCACTACCATTTCAGCCTCCCCGACCAGTATAGATTTGGCCGGAACAGTCAATGTTTTTACCAGCTGTAACTTGGTGTTATCTCCATTGCTTGGTGTTGAGATATCTGCTATTGCGGCAAATTTCTTAGATGACATAGATTTTCGGGACACAAACGATGTTGCAGGAAACAAACATTTTTCGGGCGGCAAAGGCGGTCTGTGTTCCTTGTTTAGCTGCTGCGTTAATTCAACACGTTTACCCAATAGCAGAAAATCATTAAAAGTGCCAATTTGTCCCTTGAAATCCTACCGCGATAATAAGGGTAAAGATTCCTATACGCCCGATTTATTTGTTCATAGAGCGGCAAGGGCGGGTAAATTTTATTCAATAGGGTTTGTTATTTTGATTTTTAACTCGAGATATCCTCATGCGGTGCCTGTGTGCGCTTCTCAGCCTTTCTATTCACCCTACCCTGCTGGTCTTATATTCTATACTGCAACTGTATAGCAGTGATAAACTCTCCCACTGTACGCCACTGGTATTTTTCTCGTTGGAACTAATTGTTGGTTTCTGCGTCAAACAATGCCAACAACACTCCAAGTAACTCTTTTAGCAACAGATCATACATCGTCACACATTCCCACATCCGCGTGAAAAAATCCTCCGGGGCATCTTTGGCACATCCTCGAAATTCGACTTTCTGGCGAGCCAAAAGATCTAGCGTATACTTTTCGCACCGAATCTGCGACACGCGTTGTTGTGTTGATGGGTAAGGAACGCCTACATAAGCTTCCCCCCTTTGCCCTAAATGACCACTTGGTAAAGAGCGGTAATCATCTCAAGGCTTTGAGTTAAACTGTTGTTAGTGTAAAGGCTACGCAAGCGATGACTATGTATAAGTAAACGAGATTAGCTGATGTTGTTAGATGTCGGTAAGTGTATACCTGCGGAGTTTATAAATCAGTGCAGAAGTACATTTTACGCTTGTGATGCAGCTATTTCATGAGTCTGTCGGGGTATCGCACCTAGACAGCACGGGTGAATAGTAGAATGCGCTTGGGGCATCCTGGGCATCTGAGATGCCACCGCGGGGTTATATTCGACTCCCTCCACGCGTTGCTGTGAATTGACATCTGCCTTACGAATTGTCCCACAATACTCCGGCTGTGAACCGGAACTGTGTACACCAGCTGCTGAGACTTCTCGGCGATGGTCGGTAGGGTTTCGGTCCGACCTTGTTACCCGACGTCCGTCCGCTGTACCATGCCTCACATCCCCGGCTTCCAAATCTACATAACGGTTGTAATTATCAAGTGCCAAATTTGCCGCTTGATTCGGCTCCAAACCTGCCCCATGCTCTCGGTGCACGGCCCCTTCGTTTCCCCCAGCAGCCCAACTTGCCCCCATTCCAGGTGCCAAGTTTTCCCCAGAGCCTAAGACTTGACCTGCCGGTAACACATAGGATGGTCTATTATAACGATCCCGAACTCTCTCCTACGTCGGTCACTCATTCATTGTTCTGTAAACTTGCGAAGCTCGCTGATACATGTACTCAAAGACGTACTGCCCATCTCGCACTATCAATTGCATTTCGACGCGATTCCCTTGCACCCCTACACTCTCGAGATCACGACGTACTTGACCGCTTACGACCTCGCAGAATTGTTAAGGTGCTGATGATGAGTTATCGGCGCGATTAATTCTCGACACACTAGTGTCTACTTCAAACAGCCCATTATTTGATTCGTTATGCAAAAACCGGATTTCGCGGCGTTCCGGCTTATGCATGTCGTCCGAAAGCTCCAGTGCAGAGATATTGTCCCCTATTTGTGCGACTTCGTCGTTCTCCTGACTCAAATTACTGGCTGTCACACAGTGATGCCAAACCCGAAAAAGCTGTCCAAAAGTAGAAAACAAAATTTTCTAGTTGGGTTTTTTTTCTGTGATGTTGGCTCAAGTGATACCCACAGAGGCCGAAACCGTGTATAGTAGCATCCCTTTCCCCTTATCTCGTTCAAAATCTCAGTTAGAACGTGATCTTTGTCCGCGCAGTATGCTACAGTATTGTGTTACAAACCACGTGTAACCATTAAGAAAAAACAATTGTAGAGGAAACGAAGTGAAATCAGCTTGTAAAGGTAAGTCGATTAGTACAAAAAGTCTAGATTACTGATTGTTGACAGAAGAAAATTTGTATACAAGGATTTCTACCTCAATTTTATTACATCGTAAAAACAAAAAAAATACAGTATTTAAGAGAAAAGTTACATTTTCCCATCGATTACCGCGGTCTAACCAATAAGAAGTTGTAGATAAATGTATCATCCATCGAATGACTCTTAATTTAGCTGCTACAAGCTGCTGATTGATAATTTATGTATTTTTCTGTTTTTATAGTTTGTTTTTGTGGATTTGAGCGGAAACTACATATGATTTTGGTTGATAATGATTGTGGATTAAAGTACAAAATAGGTAGGAAAAAAGAATCAGCTGGAGAGAAATAAACAAAAAGACAATAGTAAACAGAGTAAATATAGAAAATAAGATTGTATGAGAGTGAGAGAGCAGGGGAGAGAGAGAGATGAAGGTGCGTTTACAAATGCGCGCGAAGGAAGTGTAAAGTTTGAAATTTTTCAATGCTAAGTCGTTGTTATGAATGAGATTTCTTAAAAATGTTGAATTTTCTTGTTCTCTTATTTATTTATTTTCAAAAGAAAACAATGGTAGACGTATTCCTTAGATTTTTTATTGCATCCGACCCGTATATTTCTAGTTGCCGAAAACTGCCCGCTAAGCCACTGAAATCGTTATCTCCAGAAGTTCTCTCATTATTATCATCTCCAAATGAAACAAGAAATAAAGATGAAGAAATTATTGAGAGTAGTAGCGCTTTTGAGGTAAGCACAGTTGCTACAGAATCTGATGATGATGATGATAATTTTTCTTTGTAATACAAATGTCTTTTGTAAGATTATAATAATTATTCACATATGAATAAAAAAAAAATTGTTTGTCTTTCTTACCTACATGACTGAAAAGTGGTTATTAAGGCATCAAGTGGTAATCTATTTCGAAACTGAAAATGAAATTTATTATCAGCGACCTAAAAAACTATAAAAATGACATTAATCATGATAATTTGCTGATGCGTATGATATTTCACATGAAGGGTAGTTAATAAGGGATAACGGGTTTGACAGTTGAAAATTTGAACACAAAATTTGTTGTCAGTGACCCAAAAAAACCTTTAAAATTATGCGTAACTCAAGTACGATGTGACATATGGGGTATTTCATGCAAGGGGATGGTGAATTACGGGTAAAGGAGGTAAAATTTAGTAAGTCTGACATTAAATTTGTAATAAAAAACCCCCGAGTAAGAAATTTCAGATTAACAACATGATTTTTCGATTTTTGGCCAGCTTTTTCGGATTCGGCCCCACTGTGTGTCGGCCCGAAGTATTTTCGATTCAGAAACCTCCGTAACCGATCCCTAGCTTATGAAATAGCACCATTACTTTTCAGTCCCAATAATATTATATACTGGAAAACTTCCCCGACCGTATACTGATTCACCGCGTCTGCGATTACTCTTATCCTTGTCTCCTGGCTCAGTGCCTCGAATTCCTCCCCTCTACTCAAACTTGCACTGAAATAAAATTCTAAGTCCCCTAACGGAACCGTCATGTTTACTTGCATTTGCTAGCCAAGCCTTACAATGTACGTATTCACTTTAAACACAGCCTACCGACGATCATCGCCCTCTCAACATACGCTTTAGTCGCTACTGTTTGGCTGACGCAATCACTTTCACGAATTATAAAATATTTCTTTGAACCGAAAAAGGCACAGGCGGTAGCAAGCATTTATGAAATTTAATAACGCGACCATATGTGTCGCACACTTTGTGCACAATTATATATAAACATACGTATGTAAGGGACAACGGCAGGAAATGTTATACAAAATCAAATGATCAAATGTATTTAAGGAATGTATACACGCATAAAAGTAAAGCATTGAAATGAGCAAATAACATTTAAAAGATACAAAAAATATACACCAAGACACCGACATCAAATACTTTTATCATCGAACGACGATATAAAAGTATAACTTTACGCAAAACTGTAAACAAAGCGGCCAGACAGTATGTATATACGCACCAACCTGCCAAAGCACACGGCGCGCACTCACAATGGTCGTCGAAGAGCACCGCGCCAAGCAATTGCCTTTAACAACTATTCGAGCGCCATGTAACGTGGCATGCCTTACTCACCTTGCTTTAAGTAGCAAAGCATGATATGAACTATTATCAAAGGACTGAAGGGATAAGGCGGATGATGTACGTAAGAGCATGCATGAATTATAGAAACAACAAACTCATATGTTAAACAAACCTCTACACCAAAACTCTCGCAATCGTAGCTTTCGGAAATTTTCGACTTTGGTTAAGAGAGCACGTTTTTTTTCTGTCGCCAATGTTTTTCTGAAACTTATTGTAATAAACTTGTCCTCCGTCAGGGTGTCTAGCGCCAAGTAAAAATAAATTTCCGGATTTTTTTCTGGTTACATCCCTTAAATTTCCCGGTTTCGTTGTTTTGGCCTAGTATGTTTGTGAAAATAAACGAAATTTGACTCATTTTCTTAATTTCCTATTTTGATCGTATACATCCTATATAAACTCTATAGTATTTATCTTTTCAAAAAATATGAATTCCTTTTATGCGCGTGATAAAGCATAAAACAGAGGTCCAACCGGTCCAGCAGAACTGAATGTCATATGAGTTTTACTAAATTTTATTTTTATTTATAAAAACTTTTATTAGTTACTAGAAACTTAAAATTTATTATTACATTAGATGGATGTATAATATATATACTTAAAAATGTATTTTTATCAACTTTATCACAGGTAAGTAAAAAGGAACTTAAATTTTTGAGATCAACACATTTTTTAAAGCCTTTGCTATTGCAGACAATAAAAACGGTTACTTTTTTAATAATTAAATCTTGGATTCTGAATCTGCGGCGGCCAATTGTGCCTCCTGAAGAGTTTTTTCTTTTTTCTCCTGCAGCTCTCGAACTTCAGACTCTCGCTTTTGCTTTGCCATAAGAGAAGCTGCCTCAGCTTTTTCCTCTGCATTACGCTTTTCCCTGGCTTCTTTGCACTTGACATGTGCATTTCTTATGGCCTGGATTCCTTTAGTCACATCAACGTTGAGAATGCCACCAGCACCTACAATTGCATCATAAACGGCCAGAATACCAATAACAGATTCCTCGTGTTGATTCACAACACTGCAATCAGCGTTTACAGAAAAACCACGCTCCAATGATGCATTGCCATTAAACAATACCAACGACATTTTGATAAAATCTTTCAAATCATTTTTATAAGTCATATCAAAAGTTTCTGATATTATAAGATCCATCCACAAGGAATCAAACCATGACTTACTGTGGTCAAATGATTTAAGTTTTTAAATAGTCGATGGAAGCTTTACTAAAGCAATATATAAGCTTCGAATACGGTCTGCTTTGGATCCAGATATCACATTCCTGGAGATGAGCACTTCCAGCGCCACATCAATCCGTCGCACAGTGGTCCAAGAAGCCCAAAAAACTGCCAAAATTCTTGCGTTACACGAATTTTTACCCTATTAACCTGGTTTTTGGCTTAATTTGTTC
>JAPYYV010012020.1:0-10503 GCA_030522625.1 Copidosoma aretas | reverse complement strand
AGGGTACCTATTGCCAAAAAATGTAGCATTACCAAACGAATAGGCACGAATAAAGGAGGTATTCACACCGGTTTAATATATTGTTCGCACCTTTATCTATATTTAACTAGTACTAGTACAGTTCCGAAAAAGTCTCTTAGATATTTTAACATGTTAGGCTTTGAAATTTAAAGTCTTCATGGAGATTAATTTAAGTATCGAAATTGTATTTTTAGTATAGTATTTTTATTAATTCAGGTTACAAGTATTTTGATATTAACATATCGTAGGTATTCTTGGACATTGTGCAATTCTTGAAAGATGACGACAAGAGAACGAAAGTATTTAACAGAGTAGGAGGATTATCCTTTATTTTCGAGGTGGTTGACGTGTGGAAAAGATGGCAGAGGGTTTTGTACACGGCGTAGCTAGTACATGTATGATTCATTTTATAATATACAGTAACATGCATAAAATTGTTCAGATCATCCTGAAAATGTTGTACAATTAATCGCACGCTATTCTACTGCAAACCTTATGTCAGACGACTAACACATCCCCAAGCAACAAACAATCATGTGTAATACTGATTTCGAAACTGATCCGATTGTCTTGACATGCTAAAAAATGAAGATCAACAAACGAAAAAAATGACAACGACTGCACATTTGAACATTAATGAGAATAGCGATGCTACTGCAGTTGCAGTCGATAATGGTGCAGATGTTGCATATGATGTACTTAGTACTTCAACTTGCTGCCTCCGAGGAAAATGTGCTAGCTAACCTGATAGCAGTGATAACGATTTGATCGGTAATACAATCGGCGTCAGTGTAGATCACAGCCCCATCACTATTACTGACAATACCGTGAATCATACACGAAAAGAAACACGTAATTTCAAGTGGCTCAAGCAGTATTCGTTCTTATTCCCCATTTCTGATGATCATTTTTCATGCACATTGTGCAACAAAACACCTTATTTTAGGCCATTTCAAGCAAAACTTAGTACCATCTAAGACCATGAAAAATCACTCAAGCATACCGCGAACACGTGTATTGAGTCAGACAACTTTGACGATTCCTTTTACGATATAGTTGATAAAGAAAAAATTACTGCGGATACAAAACTCGCTGGTCTGTGGGCTTACAAGAACTCACCCTTTCTAGCTGCTAAAACAGTTATTCAAGTTTTAAAGAATGTTGCCCACGATTCCGAAATTTAAAAAAAAGTGTACAGCAAATCGGGATGAAATTTCCAATCTTATTAAAAACGTCATTGCTCCTGTTGACATTGTGACCGTTCAATCTCGTATTTGCATAGTAAATAGATATAACGATGTAGACAGTGGAATTATCATTGACGTTTTATATTATAATATACCAGTAAAGGATGGTGATGAATTTTAAAAAGGCGATGCAGAAACAATATGATATAATATTTTAACTCCTTACAATTATAATGGAATACCTTTGGAAAATATTATTAGTTTTTGTTCAGACACGTGCAATCTTATGACGGGAACTAAAAACTCAGTCTGCGATCTTGAAACAAATAATACCTGGTATTGAAATAGTAAAATGCAATAATCAATCACATAGTTTAATTGCAAAACGTGCTCTGGCAGCACTACCCGATATATTCGAATAATTGTCCAGTTTAGTTAATAATTACATAGGCGGTAGCGCTTACCAAAAGGATCGATGGAAAACTTGTAAATTAATAAGTAGTGTACAAGAATCTCAAATGAAGAAGCACGCTTCCGTAAGATGGCTTACCTGTTTGGACAGTATGCTGCATATATATGGAAATTTGACCGCTCATTCAAAGTTCTTTTCCGAGGAGTTGCGTAACTCTTCAGATGATGTCAAACTTATTAAACTAGTTTATTATTTTAATAATCCTCTTAGTAAACTGTATCATTCATTTATTATTGAAATATACGTGCACTTAGAGTTATTGCGTACTATTATACAGTATGAACAAACTTTGATTGATAAAAATAATGATTATTTGAGACAACAGTATTTGCATTTGTTAGGATTGTACATTAATCGTAAGTATGTACTAAATAGTACTATTTATAACATAGATCCCCTCGATCAGTCGCACTGGAAACCTTTCAATGATAATGTCATTTCTATTAAAGTGGAAATAGATACAACATAAATTGCAGACACATAGGTACTGCAGGAGTTTCGAGAAGATTGCCGTAAATTTATCGTAGAGATTTGCGCTTAAATAAAAAAAAGGTATGACTTCAATGATAAATTTTCAATGCTTAAGAGGTCTTTACACCCACAAAACGCTTTAAGTACCGAGTATCACGATAACTGCCCTGATTTGTATCAATTAGTGTTAAACGTACCAAAGATTGTTGAGGAAGACGTAGAATTTATGAGTACTATTAATGTTCGGTGGGAATATCTACTGGAATGCGATATTAATAAAGACTTGCGCAATGAAGAAAAAAGACTTATGTTAGGCCAAGATTGGCAAAAATTTTTGATAAGAATAAAAATATTTTGTTCTCTGAGTTGTCTAAATTTGCTCTGACTGTTCTGTTGATTCCATATTTCAATTCTCTAAGTGAACTTGTTTAGAGTAAAATGAACTTAGAAAAAAGTAATCACAGGGGCTCCCTCAGCTTTGAAGTATTACGCGGGCTTCTTTTAACTTCTCAATACGTCAAGAATGTTGGCGGTCCTATATACTTTGAGCCAACGAAGGAAATGATAAAAAGATATATATTAAATTTGAATGAAAATATAAAGCACTACAAAGATATCGGAGACATCAACAAATATAATGGAAATGAAATTGATGCTGAATATCTATGTACCTGTAAGAAAGAGGGCTAATTTTGCAAACAAATGAATAAAAAGGTTGAATGTTAGTTATGATGAAATGTATAGTGCAATGAACAATGAGAAAATCCAACAAATGGCTGACATTCGCGAAACTGTACATAATATACTTACTCCCGATGTACCTAAAGACTACCCAGACAATCTTGACACAAATGAATGCTCTCAAGAGAATGTGGCTGTAAACTACGTTGACATGGTTGCACAAAGTCACGATAAAGACATTGGAAGTAACATGTCACATACTGCATGTAATGAAGGAAACCGTGAGAAAACCACTAAAACTAAGATCTTTGAAAATTGCAAAGATTCTTCAACATCAATAGAAAACGATCTACATGCCGACGCATTACCAAACGGACTTGAAAATCATTACAATCAATATTTTACTGATTTATTGTACATGACAAATAAAATGAAACAACGGTACAGTTATAACGTTGGCCTCTTTTACAATCGCAATTTTTCAGATGAAATTGAACTAACGTCAGATGACTTTTATTCTGTAATTGGAAAACGTTGGTTAAATAGTGCAATAATCGATGCTGTTTCAATGATTTACGAAAAAGATCGGATTGACTGATCATTTGTCAAAACCTAATTCACGCACACGTTTCTTTCTGATGTATGGCATGCTCCACCAGATGACAATTGGTACATGTTTAATCATTAATTTCCATCCAAATGGATAATTTTCAAGCTTTACTTAAAAGATCATAGACATTGGCTTTTAATCGTGGTTGATGTTGACTGTAAAACGATATTTATTCTCAATCCATTCCGTAAAGATTCGGATGATGTTAGTCACATCATTCTTGTTTTGTAGGTACATACAGTTTCGTTAGAACCAAATGTAATTTAGTACAAACTAGAGATGAGCGCATGTCATTTGGTATTGGAGCGATTACCGACAAGAAGTATAAGCTAACGGTTAGTGTACAAAATTATTCTAAAAGTTATCTAGAAATAGGTGCCGGAGTCACAGTTACTGGCAGAATATATGAGAATTATGGTGCGAACTATTTTCTGGGATCGCTCGAATAACATAAATGGTATACTTATACTATATTCGTTGTCATTCCAAATTTCTTCGTGCAGATGGCATATTATCTGTAACTTGTTTTGATATGAAACATATTGCAGGTAATAAGGTGGATGTCGTCAGTTCATCAGAAGTTTTAAAAGTATGGAGACCGTTAGGGCGAAGAGTGGAATCAAAATCAGTTGTAAAGAATTAGAATTCATAACGTTAACCAAGTAATAAAGCAATCAGAATTTTCAAGTATAAAATATGGTACCTTTTTCTCAATTGTATGTATCGTACGTGATAAAGGAGTCAGCTACATGATTTAATATTTATGTACATATTTAAGAGTGTGTGAATCTTCTTGCTGATGAAAGAATGTATGAATGTGCCTTAACCTGTATCAGGGTACACATTTCTGATTGTCTGTGTTGTCCTCACATAGCGGTCCACTGTTATACAAAAGACTTGGTTGTAAGATTCAACAAACTTTTCCTCCATCGCAGATCCCACAGCACTTGTATGCTGGTGTACGAAATAGCCCAATCTTTCGCATTCCTTCAAGAACATACCATTAATTAGCAATTTAAAATAAATTATAAATAGATATTGAAAAAAAAGCAAAAGTAGGGCTCTACAGTAAGGGTGGTATACAGTCGAAATTTAAATTTTAGTAGAAATAATATAGAATGGGGTGAGCTTAAGTCTAACTGATAACTTGACTGCCCAGCACCACACCTGATTGCACTTACCTTTGTTGTCCAGGGCAAATGTTTCTGAGTTTTTGTACAAACGTATTATAAGTAACTTGTACCATTTTAGTGTTTTTTTTTTCATTTGAAACGTGTACACCAAGTTTTAGCAATAAACCAGTTCCTCCCTTCGCTGCTCAGTAGACTAAGTCGTACAAAGACTTGTACTGTTCCAGTCTTAGATAATATGTCCATGTAAAAAACAAGCAACTTGATCAAGATGTAATGCACAAGCCTCCTGCATGAGATCCAGAAATTGTCTTTTGATGAAAGGCAGGATCAGGAAAAAGGATAAAACCTTAACATCCTGGACATCTGAGATAAGACTTCGACACAAAGTAAACATTCACAAAAAAAATGTCTTATGGGTAATAATTTGATGTTTAAGCAGACAGAATCGTATGTATGTACTTGATGTCTGGATAAATTAAGATCTAAAAATAAATGTCTGTACTCATCTAATATGTTAACTGTGTCCAAACAACTGTACATCAAAATTACAGTACACAATCATTCCTTGATAATCTTTTTATCGAAGATGATAACAAATAAACTCCATGTACGACGTTTTCCATGTATTTGCAATGTATGTTCTAAAGATGTGACTATAAAGAAGATTTTTCACTACAATCTTTGACAGATCCGTCTTCTGCTGACTTGCAGCCAACCTTCAAAACAATAGAGTCTGGTTGTGCATGTATATATATATCTATTTATTTACATTTATATTTATTCTTTATACCCCTTTTCTGGAGGTGTATTCAATCAATTTTTATAATAGGTGGGGTTAGGACAGGGGCACGTTCTACGGCTTCTGATGGACCTGCTCGATCAGTTTGATGAGGCACAAGCAGGTTTGGTCTGAAATTGGTGCTATGATAGCCGTTAGTACCTGTTTAAGGTCTCGTGGCTACCAAACTATGCGCTACTCTTTATGTCCGGCTGGAATTTCCTCTGAATCTTTATTGATTGCTGCTGGTGGTTCCGACTCTGTAGCTTCTGCTACATCTTGGCTAATTGTTTCCCGATTAAATGCTTTTTGTGTTAGAAAAAGTGCCCAGGCCGTCCACTGTTTAAAAAAATACAGAAAATTAAATGTACGTGCAGTTCGCTGAAATTGTGTAGAGCTAAATTGGTAAAAGAGAAAGAGTTTTATTTGTTAAGCAATTGTCTCCTACAGTGAACTGTCTGTCCGAAACGTGATGTTGATAGTGTTCTTTTTTTTCTTTTTAATTATCCATGCAAAGCCTCCAAAATCTCACATGTTACGTCGAAGATGATGTAATTATATATTATTTAATTTTTAGGCCTTAGCTTTCGCTTAATAACCATAGTACGTATGTAAAAAAAAGGTAAGAGGTTTAATAAATCACTGCAACTCGAAACCTTATAGTTAACGCGTTGAGCTAGTTGTAGGGCCCATAGTATTTGCGCTAAGCGGCGCACAATTTAGCCATTAGTCGATTTTGAAACTAGTCGTCTGGCCACTACCATGCAGACTGATTGGCATACGACTCAGTTATAATAACAAGGCAAGGGGAATGAAATATTTCATTTTACTTTTGACCGAATAAGTTAGACTTTCTTTCGTTTTGTCGTTTAGATACGAATGGGCCAGTGACGGACCAAGATGATATTTTATTGTGCTTGTCCTGAGTGTCTGGGTACATATAACGTCCGTCACGAGAGCAGATACGACCGAGTTGTCCGGGTCGTAGTTAAGTCTAACTATGGCGGAAATACCTTTCCCTCGCCAGTCAGACCATGAATGACTGCTTAGCCGCAAAAAAAATCAGGGGCTTATATAGCTGAACATTTCACCTCGTATGATCACTGCCGTGCCAAGGGACAATGAGGCGATCTTTATTTCTTGCAATTGTGCTGCATTGTCTCATGGCCGGAAGAGGGAAGGATTCTCATTCATATGCTCCATCTTTCTTTATATGGTTATTGATTTTTGTTTGCAAAATGATTTGTATGTTTCGTCTCTGGGAATACATCGCAGTAGCAGTACTGATCCCGCCTTTCATCCGTTGGTGGTATCGCTTCTGTTTATTAGCAGATAACCCGAAGGAGGTCGCATTTATAATTTGAGCACGGGTTAACTTAGAAGTCTTTGTGATTGCTAGAGAGAAGAAGGAGAATAGAAAGGTGTTAGGTGTGGTCGTCGTTGAGCGAAATTCGGACAAGATACCTTTCGTCATCAGTTATCCTCTTCCGTCTCTCCTAACAAACGAGCGCATCGTTGTGCTGCTAAGTTGAGGTGAGCCACGCGATTCGTTTAGAAAAAGGAAAGAGATAGAGAGAGAGAGAGGGAGAGAGAGAAAGAGAGAAAGAGAAAGAAATTTGAGAGCGAAAAAGGCACAAGTACATCGAGCGCAATTTTTACCTGAATTTCCACATGGATTTAAAGGTGGAAATCCATAAAACTTTATGTGGAATACATCCTAATTTACATGGATTTTATGTGGGATTCACATGGAAATTCATATAGAAATCCATCTCCTTTTTTCAAGCGGGATTCTATTACATACCTACGGTCTGTAGAGTGTAAGCATGTAGATAGATGTACTAAAATATACTGAACGATGAAAATCAAATGTATCCGTCATCTTCCTACGTAAAAGATTCTTGTTAAATTTATTTTAACCTCGTGTAAATATTAGTCAACCACCCATACCTGTGTATCATTCGTGGAGAGCAGCTGTATACCAGCATGCGTCTAATACTGTATTGTAATTGCTTAAGAAAATCATAGGAGTAAATATTTTTTATTATCGTAGCTACCAAGCCAAACAATTAGCATTTCTCATTTCTTAAAATTCTATTTGGTCCGCCAGATGGATTATTAAATCAAATTTAACAAGTATTTTTTCTTTTTTCACATAAAGAAGAACTAATTGAGATGGAGCACGTTGAAGTTTGGAGTAAGGGACAAGTGACGTCACTGCTCGAAAACGATGTATTATCCATGGCGCCATATATGCATAGGCAACTCTAAGGCATAGTAAACATTCATTTTAAACTCGCTAGTACATACTTATTTGTGTGTAAATCATGATCAAAAAATTATAAAACACTCCTTAGATCTTACTCTTTCTCATAGTTATTGTCAGAACTTGATAATTATTTTGGTTTTTTTGTAAACAAATTGCAAGTATTACTCGTTGGAATATGTTATTGCTTTAATAAACAAAAGTCCAGTACGAGATCCTAAAAACTTTTTGCACATATTTATTTTACATTGTCTTAAAAACATGTGCACAAAATTACAGGTAAAAATGTTTTGTAGAAAAAGGGCTAGAAGCAATTTAGTAGAATTCCGTCCCACGTCCGCATAGCTGTGGCGTTTCACTGTTATTTATTCTGATTTTCATTGTTAACTTTTGGAATTTTATAAATAAGCTTGATGTTAGAAGGTTCTTGTACATCTGGAACCTCATTAGTTTAATGTTTATAACTTTACTGCCTCAATTTTTGCTTTTATTTTATCATTATTGACTAAAAAAGTGAAAAGTACCATAATTACGCTGACTATATACTTTTCTATCTTAAGTTTATTTTTGCAGTTTAGCCGCGAACTATAAATATAAAGTTCAGTAATTGAGTTATCAATAGAAATCTCATTGAATTTTGAAGAAAATACAACCTTCTGAGATCAAGCTAACCCTGGAATTTCGGAAGTTATTATTAAAAATCAGAATAAATAACAGACAAAAGCCACAGCCATGTCGCTGTGCGACGAAATTTTACTAAATTGCTTCTAGACCTTTTTCCATAAAAAATTTTTAGGATTTCGTAACGGACTTTTGCCGATGTGTGCAATAACAATTTTTAACAATTGACACTTAAAATTTTTTTCCAAAAAAACAAAAACACTTATGCAGTTCTGACAATAACTATGAGAAAGTGTAAGACCTAAGGAGTATATCGCTTTTTTATCATGATTTACAAACCATTGAGCGAGTACTAGCGAGTTGAGTATAACTGTTCACTATGGCTGAGAGATGCCTATACATCTATAATGTCATGGCTAATACATCATTTTCGAGCATTATAGTCACTTGTCTCTTACTCCAAACTATCTTTATTAGTTTTTATTTATGTCAAAAAAGAAAAAACGTATGTTTAAAATTTTTTGATAATCCATCTGACGGACCAAATAGATTTTTTCATAAGAAATGCTGACTTTTAATAGTTGCCAAAAACATTTACTTGGTTAAATTTTAAGTGTGACAATAAAGCTATTTGCTTATCAAGCACAGAAGCAGTATAAAAACTTATTATCCTTAAGTTCAAAAATCTATAAGACGGTATTTAAAGCCTATCTTTTGAATGAATTCTCGACATGGAATAATTTTTTGAGAAGCTTTGACAGTAATAAAAGTTTAATTTTTCATCGAAGTTCAGTTTTATCTTAAGCAAACTTTTAAAAGCCAACTATTCAATAATCATACCTTTTTCAGACGAAAAAAACAAATACATTAACAACGTGTTGCAGTGTCGAAAATCTTTAGTACGTATATTCTTTTGGCTCCAGAAGGATTAGCACTATGAGAGGGCACGGCGATGAAGCTTATCCTTATATCATTTCATTTTTGCAAATAAGAGCTGAAGATTGCAGTGAATTGGCAACTTGGTTACAAAGATTGTATAAATTCTTAAGCCACGATACAATTAATAAGATCTTATAAATGATGTCGGATGATAAATTAGTAATTAATTAGAATAAATGAAGAATGCCAAATATTATTCTCTAATATTTAATGAAACATCTAATGTATTAAGAAGTAAACACTCATAAGCAGATATCAACAACATTGTTAACTTTTTCAATACTGTTGACAGTATAAGCAAAGAAAAAACTTATGTTCTCGACGCTACAAAACTTATTTTATATGGATAAATGTTCCTAGAACTATCTGGTGGTAATGATATCAGAAGTATATAAAAAAAAGACAAAAAAATTAAGAATCTTTTATTTCTTGTAATATTATCATACTACCTCGAAAAACAAAGATAATTCTGTAAGCGATTTAGTAGTTCACCTTAAAAATCATCAAAGTGTTATTGGATTTTTATTAGAATTCATAAAACTTGTAAAATTACACAGCCCAACAAGGGTCTGGAAACAGAGACGCAAATATATATTTCCGAAGGTTTTTGGTGCGTTGAATCCGAATCTGGCGTCGAAATTGCTGTATCACGTTAGGTTTTCGAGATATCTTAACCTAAATGTGCAAAAAATACTGTTTTCAGACATATTTGAGGTTGTGTAACATGTCGAGGTAATTGTTTTATAAAAAACCCGTAGCATTATTCTAAAGTATGATCCTTTCACTTCCAAATTAACTTCAAATTGTCCGGGTCTATTTTGTTTTGACCGAGATATGACAATTTCAAATTTGTTTCTCGCCGATTCACAAAAATCCAAGTCTAACCGAGGGTTTAAGCTACTTCTAGAAGCGATTTTTCCTAAAAAATCTTACTTTAACTACAGTTTCTGCATAAGCGTCTAAAAAGTAGCTAATACGAATTAGCTCTATCTTTGTAATTATTAAAAATGGCACTTTTAAAATGGCGGACTAAAAGAAATAAGTTTAAACATTAAGGATTCCAGTTAACAGTAGATGTGTCCCGATCTGCTGGTCGGAAGCTGGAAAGAGAGAGAGAGGAAAAATGTGTTTCGTCCCGGGAGAACGTCTGGACTCGTCAGTAAGGCTTGACGGCGTGCTCCTTACCTTAGACACCGGGGGGTGTGACGGACGATGATTTCGATCTTCCTTATGTATTAACCGAAGGCGATTTTCGACACTTGCGGAGAGATCGTATTTTTGATGCTCTGATCTCTGACCGTGCGGCTCTTTGAGGCTTGGCCAT